>JAXGGT010014454.1:0-18352 GCA_035583425.1 Marsdenia floribunda
GTGAGATTAGAAGGTTAAAAAAAGTATTGGGATGAGATTTGGCCAAAAATAAAGTTCAGGGACTGAACCGGCCTCCCAAAAAAAGTTTTGGGACCAAACCGGCTATTTTCTCTAAAATATATAAAATTTGAAGCCAATCCGATACTATTTCATGTATCATTCATCTATTTTCGTAATTTTAATATCGAAATATACACAATTTTTTATTTTATAAAAATCAAATAGCTAATCCAACCGTTAGATTTATTAAAAATATATTAAAAATAAAATATACAAAATTTGAAGTCAATCGGATATTATATGAATATTGATCGAAGATATAAACTCGTATTTTGAGCAAAAATTACGCTTTGTAACAGTCGTATTGGCTCAAATGAGGCGTCGTATTTGTCTAACCTAATAAGACAATTATAAATCCATCGTATTTGGTCACCAACACCGCTGTATTTGCCAAACCAAAAACAACGGTTCACAATATCGCCGTTTTTACTGAATTGGGAGCATCGTATTTACCTAATCTAATACGAAACTTATACATGTCGTCGTATTCGGTCACCAAGACCACTGTATTTGCTAACGTAAATACGACGGTTCATAAAACTGCCGTTTTAGACTGACACATTTTCAAAAAAAATTCAAAAACGACAGTCGTGGGACAAACCGTCGTATTTGGCGGACGAAATACGACGCCCTTGAAGCCGCCGTATCTGGTATCCAAAAACAACAGTTTGCAGCTGCCGTATTTGGTAGGTGTCGAATCTGCCAACTTTTTTTATAGTGTATATCACCCGAGCATTTGACTAGTTGCCATTTTATCACAATAACAAAATGTGACATGGTAATAAACAATCAGACTGAAGCATTCAATAAACAATTGTTACAAGCAAGGACAAAACCCATTCTAGGGCTTCTTAAAAAGATTATAATGTATTTGATAGTAAGAATGCAAGCAAGGAGACAATGGATTTCTAACCAATAATGCAACATACGTCCAAGAGTCAAATGTATTGTTGAAAAGCGTAAGAAGCATCTGCTAGCTGCATTCTAACTTATGTAGGTGGAACACAATTTTAGGTTAGATGTGGAGGCTTAGAGCAGTTTGTTGTTGGCACGGGTCTTATGACATGCTCTTGCAGAAGATGAGATCTAAGTAGAATCTCATGTATAAGTGCTATCTCATCAATTGGGTTTGAAGTTAAGGATCCTATTGACTTTGTGGATCCCAATTACAATGTTGATGCATATAGGTGAGTAAATAAGCTAATAATGGGGCTTGCAAATGGACCTAACAATTGGCCCAAGACAAGTTTACCTCCATTGTTGGCACAAAAATAAATTAAGCTGCTAGGAAGACCCAAGACAAAGAGAAGGCTTGAACTAGGTGAAAAGAGTACATAAAGAACAACCATTGTTGAAAACAAACTACTAAGATCTTTTTGTAAAGATTAAGTATATTAGGTGTGGTACACTTGGCCATAATACCAGAAAATGCAAGGTTGTCTAAAAGCAACAAACTACAATAGTAAGTACTCAATTTAATGCATGTTTCTTTTGGTTTTTACAGGTTAAATAGGCATATTAATTGAATTCCTTTCATATGTTAAATTGTTTACTTATAAGGACAAGACAACAGGGAAAAAAAAAAAAACAAAAACAAAGAAGACCTACCACATGTGGAACTTGTCTAGAAGAATGACATAATCTGAATGGATGCACCAAAGGAGTTGGAACAAAGTAGCTGGAATGGTTACTTGGTTTTTTAGGACTTTTGAATAGAAATGGGTGGATACATTAGTAAACTGTAAGTGCTATAAAGAAAAGTGATGATTGATATTTTTGTAAAGCAAAATGTACATATTTTTGCTAAGAAATCAATGAATATATTTTTGTAAGGATAGATAGATTTCAACGGATACGAACTCAAGTTTATATTTTTGTAATTTATATTTTGAGTTGAAAAAAAGTTAGTAGTGATAAGGATATGTTGTACATTGTTCCAATTTCAAAATATGAATATATTATTTTACAATCAATAAAAGGTCTCTTTTTTATTACAAATTTTGGCTATGGTTGTTAAATAGATAGATAAATAAATAGTTCATATAAATTTGACTCTATTTATGATTGTATTTTTGTCATTTATATCATTAATAGATCAATAAGTTGTTTTTTATTTCACAATTTATGAAAGCATTTATAAAACTATTAATTATGTTTAAGGTTGGTTCACAATTTCATTATCTAGCAATTAGGTTGACAAATAGAAAAAAGGAAAGCAATAGTGGAAAATGAAAATGCATCAATTTAGTACCAATCCATTAATCAATCCAAAATCCATTACAACAAAGGGTTTGCAACCACCAAAAATACCATTATGTATTGCTACAACTACACTGCTATACCATTCCTACTGGCATTACTCACTACCGAAAAAAGAAAATTATCTTCAATAAACCTACACCAACACTACTCAATCAATACAACCACATCTCATCCCCGAGCTTCAAAACAAACATTTTACTATTTAACAATAAAATCAACTTCATCCCTAGGATTCATACATCAGCTTCACTGCTTCAAAATTCACAAAGCTAAAATTATCATCCGTGATATTACCAAAGCAATCCACATTAATTTTTTTTCCTTCTCACAAATAACATTCTCCTCTTCCAATTTCTTCACCCTTTTGAACAAACCAGATATTATTGAACTTGATCTCTCACATATTGGAGGATGGACCCATGAAAAAAATTACATTTCTTCCTCTTCTAAATTTTTTTTTTTTTTTTTTTTTTTAAGAATCCTTTATACATTTTCTTCAATCACAAAGGTTGAATTTTCACTTATCATTTGCTCACATGTTGCAAACCTCATCAATGTATTATTATTTGTCCATGAAGTCTGAATGGCATTAGACAACAACATCCTTTTTAATGGCCACCAATCTTACCTAGAACGAACAACAAATGTTGCTCACTAATAGAACTGATTTTCTCTGCAAAAGGATGAATGAGTTACACAACAACAATTCAATTTTTTACTCCTCTTTATATATATATATATATATATATATATATATATTTCATCTCTTCTTCTGCATATATGCACATTCATATACATTTTTTCTAATGTAATAATACATTTGATAGAAAAATTAACGAAATGACAAATTTCACACAATTGAAATAATCAACCAAAGGTGCATAGTTTGGGGACTATTTAAGTCAATTTTCCCTTTTTTTTTAATTGATATTTTTGTTATAGGTCTTAGGGTGTGTTTGGACTAACTTTTATTATAAGTTTTCTACTTGTTTTGAAAAATAAATTGGTGGTTTTTGTTTAGACAACACCTATATTAATTTACTTTTTTTTTCTTTTTTCAAATTATAAGGTGTGGGGCCTACAAAAATTGTCAAATCATTTTAAAATCAACACTTATCTCATCATTCTACAAACTAACACTCTAAATATTATATCATCATTAAACCTATAAAATTTACCTCGTTATTAAAATAAAATTCATTTAACTTCAAAAACCCAGTTTTCTCAAAATAAAATTTAGTCCAAACACACCCTTAATCACCTAAAGTTTCTTTAATTTCATTGGGGTTTCAAAATCCTAAATTTTCGTTAATTCATCTTTCTTTTATTTTTCATCATGATGTTAATATATATATATATATATATATATATATATTTAATATTTCTTTCGATATAAGTTTATGAAATTTTAAATTGCGTTCTCCTTGTTCTCTTCATTTTTTTGAATTTTAAGTTTTTTTTTTTTTTTTTATAATTCCTTTCTTTTCATTTTATATTGTATGATTTTTTTTTTTTTGAAGGAAAATAGTCAATCTTACCACATCTTCTATCCGGTTGTTTTTGTTTTAAAATCTATATTTATTATTATTCATGTTTTCTTTTAAAAATTGAACTAGTGAGGTCTTTATTATTTTAAAAAAGAGAGATTGAGCTACTTTTTTTTTTTTTTTTGGCACTCAAAATTTACTATTATTGTTATTTTCTATCTTCTAAAATCTTAAATTTTAATTTATGATAGTGTCTCCCAATAATCTCCTAACATTTGAGGGGAATCTTGGTTCCCCCAACAATTTATTTATTTGAAATATGTCTATCAACCTATGACATCCAAATAAACTAAAAAAGGAAATTCAAATAAATAAAAATCAATAGCAAATCTAAATTAAATCATTATAAAAATATATTAAATAAGACTCGTAACTCACCTGATTTGAAGACATAGAGTCTAATTGATCCTTATATGATAGTAGAACATGTGTAAGTAATCGAGTCAAATCAAACTCAATATTCTAATGAACACCTAATGGTATCAAATCTAGTATAACTCTGTGATCATCATCAATATGTATATGAGGCCTCAATATGGGAATCTGTTCCCATGCTCATAACTTAAACATTAATATATATATATATATATATATATATATATATATATATTTGTTAAGGAATACCTAAAAAACTTAAAGTTCAATTCCTACATATCAAAAGAACCTAAACTGTCATTTAATAAACTTTTCAAGAATAACTCATCAAAAAATCCACAAAATGCAAAAGGAAATATTATCAAGTATGCTAGACAAAATGCAAAACACTGCCTACCTACATAGTTGTTAATCCACAAACATATTACTTTTATATAAATGACAATTCCTAAATAAATCCACTAATAGATTACTATTTAATATATTTTACTGCTATTTTGTTTTTTTAAATATTCTTTCATACTTGTACATTACTAATTTAGCTAAGAAAGTATTAAAATTTGGCCAAGCATAACAATTAGGAAAGTTACTAAATAAATAAATAAATAAAGGGGATAATTAATATATATATATATATATATATATATATATATATATATATATGTATATTGAATAGTCAGCGTATTATGAGCTGACATGAAAGGAATTAAATTCTCGTTATTAGCTTGATTAATGAGATTGGAGAGGACGTGCCTTGAATGCATCCTAAATTTGCCATCAGAGAGGTCGGACAAATCTCATATAGTTAATGACAAACATTCCCTTTTATTGGGACCCACCTCCTAAAGTATCAGAATAAGTAGGATCTAGACCTATTTTATTATTATTACATTAAAGAAGCACAAGGTAGGTGAGTGCATTTAATACATGAAAGACATGCTACTATCCAATCACTATCAATTGCCCCAAAAGTGAATGTCCATTCTAATGGGCATATGCCACATTCCCTACCAGAGGACATCTCGCCTCATTTACATGGGGATAAGTAACTTTACATCTAAGGGGAAAAATGACATCACTTATTAGGTATAAATACAGTGAGAGAGAGTTCTTCCTAGGTACGTTCAAAGGACTATTTACTCTTGATCTACTTCAACACTCTCCTCTTACAACTCTAAATATCTTCTCTCACGTGTAACAGGAAAAACTTATCCAGCTCTTCTCATTGTCAAAACTAACTTGACCGTCATAGAACCCTTCTAGAGACAACCTCTCCGTGAAAGCTTTTTGCAAATGTTTAAAGCAGCAAAGTTCACATCATCTTTAGAGGTTGGAGACAAATCTATATTAGGAAAATCACTACCCGATCAATATATATATATATATATATATATATATATAAGTTAGAAAAGAAATATCATAATTCTAGGATTAAATGTACTTATTTTTCATTATGATATCTATTGGTATATTAATTTCAGCTGCTAGTTGTTCTTAACCAATTGGATATTAATGCATGGGCTTCAACAAGCTCTAATTTTGAACTACTAACCTTAATAAGCTACTTGTCACGCCCTTTTTCACAGGATTGTAACACGACAACATTCTCATAGTTTCCCAAAGAATGCAATGTCTTTTACATTAAAAGAATAAAAATTATAATCAAATTAAAACAAACTTTATTATATCAATAATCTAGTATCATTTGCTAACGATCTCTAGATGAAAGATACTTAAAAGATCAATAATCATCACTAAATTAATCATTAATTACCAAAACTAAGTTTTCAATAAGCAATAATTTATTTAAAAAACAAAATGATATTTTGCATGAATATTTCTTAGTTGTAACATCTGTATCCCATCATTTTCAACCATCATCCTCTTTAAACTTGCACTCATCAGTATCATTGCCTGAAAGGGATGAAAGCAATAGGTAGTGAGCAAAAACTCAATAGGTAGAAATATTCCCTTTCTAAAAAAAAATGTTATCTAAAAATAAATAAAAACTTATCAGTAAATAAAATAATCTTAAATATCTCTGCCAGATCTTCTGCATAAAAAATCTTCCTTAAAAATACCTTACACAGAACCAATAAAAATCCCAAAAATCTCATTTATCCATAACACTTAATTTCAAGATGATGATAGAGAACTAATAAAATAATCAAAATGTGTAAACAATGAGTAATTTGAATGTTTCACTAATGAGTAATTTATTGAATTAAGTTCCTAACTTTATACCCGTTAGGAAATAGTTATTACATTTTCATTGGGTGACTTGTTGTCCATGCCAATGGATTTATTTCATTGAGGTGGAATGTGTTCCTCCCACAGCTAATCCATCAATTATCTTCAATTCATTCTACAATTCAGAACATTCATCATCAAAAGTATAAACCATTCATATGTTCTATAATAGAAAATAAAAAATAAGCTATTGTGAACTTTAAAACAATTAATTCAAAAATATCAAAATACAAAAATATTTCAAATTATAAAATAAAATATCTTTAAATACAACACTCTGTTGTTTTGTAAATCAAGGACTCCAACACTTTAATATTACTGTGTAATTTATAATCATGAAATTCACTTTACATTCTAAAAATATATGCATAATAAGTTTCACCATCTAAATTTAAAAAATACTATGAATTAAATCAAACCAATAAAAATTTAATCATATGTATTTTGCATTTTAACTCAAAATAGAATAATTTAAATATTGTAGATTAAATCAAAACAATACAATTTAAATCTTAAGAGTACAGTAACTTTTGAATTACAAAATTATTTGAAAATAATCTCAATACTATTTTCAAATAGTCGATTCAATCTCCAAATTTTATTTTTAGCCAAATATTATCCCCAAACTTTTTTTAACCTTCAAAATGAGTCCTTTAGTCGATTTTTGATGAAAAATATATAATTTCTTTAAAAATGAAAAGGGTAAAACTGAAAATAGAAATTATATATTACATTTGTTGATTCAAAAGTTCAATCTTCAACTTCAAACCCAGATTCTCGGTGGCACCACCTTCCAAGCTGAGCAGGGGCAGAACTTGGTGGTGGTTATAGCGGTGACTCAGTACCCGGTGCTGGGCTCTGTGGTGGTGCTAATGGACATGAAGGTGGAGAAGGAGGAGAAGAGCCCGATGGGGAAGGGGATGGGGATGGGGATGTTGATGGAGATGGTGTTGGTGTTGGTGTTGGGGTTGGGGTCGGCGTTGCTAGGGTAGGTGCGGGTGTTGTTGAAGGTGGTGGAGTGGCTTTAGGAGCTGGAGCTGAAGGACTAGGTGATGGAGTAGGAGAAGCTCCGGAAACGTTGATGGCTAATTTTTGTCCCAAAGAGCAGTGCTGTCCGAAGGTGCAAATGCAGTAAACCTGTCCAGCGGTCAGAGCCAAGTTTGCCAGACCTACAGTGATCAAATTTGTGGGATTGGTAGCGCTGCAGGAATTGAAAGAAGCCTTATCAACCTTAGCCACATCGTGTTGCCCTGTTTGGAAATTGAAAACTGCAAAACCCCCAAAATTTAAGCCATAAAAAATCCCATTATATATATAATGGGGTTCCGGGATCTTTTCTGCAATCAAATAGGGATGGGCTGGGGGATGGGTTTTTATTCACTTTTTCCAAAATACCCTTCCAAATTAAAAAAAAAAATATATATATTACGGGTTACTTGAATCAAATCCAGCTAAAGGACTTAAAAAAAGTTAAAAAGAGTTTGGGGATAACATTTGGCTAAAAATAAAATTTGGGGACTGAACCAATTGTTCGAAAATAATACTGGAACTGAACCGGCTATTTTTCCTTTCTATAATTAAAAATTATAAAATTATTCATTGCAATTAAAAAAAAAAAAAAAAAAAATCAGAACAACTCCCCTCATCACTATAGTCAAACTTTAGTTAAAAAGAATTTATATATATGTGTGCGTGTGTTAAATCTCCAGTGAATAATTAAATTATATAACTATCTTTAGTTAAAATCTTCAGATTCCTTAGTGACACTAAAAGAACTATATATATTGGAATAATATTAATAATAATAACGATAATAGTAATAATAATAATAATAAGATATATTAAAATATTTATCTGGATATAAATTCAATTTAACAAGACAAAACTAATTTTTTTATTAGAAACTACATATTTAGATAAAAATAATCCATATACTCAAAAAAAATTTAGAACTTAATGTGTTTATCAAAATACAAAGTAATTTATCAGAACTGTTTATCAATTGAGTTGGTGTTTAATGGTATTAAGGTGTATTTTGATAAACAATTTATCAGAACTATTTATCAAAATTGAGTCACTGATCCAAACAATATATTTAAATGATTTTCACTAAAATCTTCAATTGCATGTCGAAATCCCAAGTCTCTCTCACAATTCTATTGTCAAAATATATAGATAAAATCCCGAATTTAGGTCCAGCGACAATTGATCCATTAATAGATAACCCACAAACTAATGTCACATTTTCCAACATGATGTAGTTTCTCTACAAGTAAAATAAAACGTGTGGGTCTCAAGTCTCCATCTCTCAATCAAAACTATGATCAAACCATGTTCAATAATATAATAACCAATCCTTGTTACACTACCGAATCCTATAACATCTTTTAGCAATTTCACTCTCTCATGTGTATTCTCATAAAACTCCTAAAACCTTCTATTCTACCTCCTAACAACTAACAATTTATCTAGAGACTCATTCCACATCAATGACCATAAGTGATTATTTTCCATAATTAACACAAGGATCAATAGGTGTCAAATTAATATTTTCAATAGGTGAATCCTCTAGAACATTAAAATCATAGAAAAAGATTAAGCTTTTGATTTAATATCTCAAATTATTTGGTAGACAATGCATATTGTAACTAAGTAGTCTAACTTGCAAGGGGGAGGAACAATGCATAAGTAAGAAAGAAACTAACATACTCTTTTACTCTTTAGTTTGAAAAAATAGATGACAGATATACCTCGTATTAGAAATAGATATTCTAATGAATATTAATTGAAAAATTGGTCAGTTCAGTCCTGTAACTATTTTTTTTAATTAACTAAAGTCCAAAATCTTTATTTTTAGCTTGGTAAGTCCTATATTTTTTTACAAGTAGCCTATTAAGTCCTTTCAGCCAAAATTTAAACTTTTCGGTCAAAATTCATCACGTGCCAAGTTTCGATGATTATGATCTTAATAAAAAAGCAATGAAAATGGTGTTGACACCTTTTGAAATAAATAAATTGCACAATAAGTATTCGCAATGCTACGGAACCCTAAATCCACTAGGGTTTAATTTCTCATCATTTGCGATAGTCTAGTCATTCTCTACACTTCTCAGCCTGGAGAGCAAAAGAGAGATGAGCAGTGTTTGAATTATTTTGCCTCTTCCAAAAATCATCACATGCCCGATATGTGATGAATTTTGACCGAAAAGTGTAAATTTTTGAGTGAAAGGACATAATAGACTACTTGTAGAAAGATATAGGACTTACCAGGTTAAAAATAAAAATTTTGGACTTTAGTTAATTAATAAAAATTGTTACGGGACTGAACCGACCAATTTTCCATATTAATTTATATTTTTCTAAATATTTCTTTCCTTTTTTCCCTTTTTTTTTTTTTTTTTTTTTTTGGGAATGTCAATAAAATCTAAATCTATATTCATAAAATAGAATCAATTCCAACTTGAAGATTGCTTTGTACTCTTGCTCAACAAGTCTTCTAAAACGGTTTATGTTATAAAAAGGAGGAACCAAAGCCAATAATTATGTAAACAAAAATTGTTGCCTCCTTTCTGAATAATAACAATAATTGTAGAATACAAGAATGTAAAACCCCAAAGCTGACCAACAAAATGGCCTAAACTTTTTCAAACATAGACCTGTTTAATAGAACTTTTACCATTACTTTGAAAGAGATTCTGGCAAACTGGACATTTAAAGAAGGTCAGAATAGAAAATAATATTATAACACAAAGCCAAAACGGGATACCGTACCATAACATACAACCACCAAGTGAAATAAGAAGGATATAAAACAACAGAAGACCAAAGTTAAACTAATACCTCACATTCTTCATGCTATGCTTTTGATAAAAAATTGATATTGAACAACTATTGCCCTTAAGGCTTATATCGATATCTATGACTAAGTTCTTAATGAAGAATACAAAGGCACTGGTGTGTCGTATAATTGTCAAGAATACAAATTGTTTAATACAAGCAATCAATTATGCTTTTTATAGAGGTTGTACCTAGAATAAGAACCTGATGAGGATTCAACTATACAATTCTAATCCTCCAACAAACATCTTGCAGGGAAACTAATTATGAGATTCTATATTACAATAAATAGGATAAACATAAATTATCAACAATTCTAAATAATTTTTTCCTATGTCACATTGCTTGATGGGCAGTGAAAATGGAATAGATAGAAGAAAGGATAAATAAAATTTGGAAGTTAAAAGGAAAATGAATTTGCAAAAAAGATACTAGATGCAAGTGAATTACTAAAGGCACCAAACCTACCTAATAACATATCACAGAATCCAAGGATCAAAAGCTCTAGTTTTCAACCAAAAAAAAAAATCAAAGGAAAAAGAGAGCAGCACTCCACAAATAGAAATTTAAACTCCAGCCAACATACTACCATCTTCTTCAAGGTAGGAAGAAAGCAAGTGTGTCTAGCAGTTTTACTTCAGCATACTAGAGCAACTAATAATATCAATAATTGTAATTATAAGAAAATAAAAATCCTAGCTAATAGGTCAACCAAGTAGCAAGCTTTGGTAGTAATAGAGTTCCAAATAAAATATTCATATTCTAAGACTCAACTTCAAACCCAACCATAAGGATGAAGAATAATTTGAAGTACAAGTTATCAATATAATTCTTTTTTACTAAAAAGGGAGAAATAGTAGCTAAATAGCTATTAATTGTTGGATTAACTTTGGAAATATATTTTTCCATAACTTCAAAAATCTTTGATGCTAATAGATAGCAATTGTAACGGTATACCTACTCATTGTTTATATCTCATTATTTTAATAGTTATTAACCCATATATGCAAGTTGTCAATTATGATAATATAGACTAACCATATATATTGGAGGACCTTTCCAACATGACTTTATAGTTGATTAAAACAACATGGACTACCATTACAGCTCCAACATGTGGCATTCACATGAATGTAAATCAGAATGCACACCAACATTCAAATGGTTAACATGTTAATTGATTGATTCTGAAGAGTTCCCATCTAAACTCCAACAATAGATTCTATGTTGGGCTTTCAATATTCCTTGATCTCAGGAACAAAAATACCTAAAGATCAAAGTGCAGTCCAAATAAAAAATAAAAAAAAAAAAAAAAATCATAGTTTTACCTAAAAATCACGATGCATTTCAAACAAACAAAAAAAAATTACAGCTTTACCTGAAAATCACGGTGCAGTTCAAACGTAAGAGAAAATCACAATACAATTCAAACAAAAAAAATGTCACAACTTTACTTAAAATTCACTACCAACAGGAGAGATTTCTTCTTCAGCCGTAGGAAAGTTTAAGCTAGAAGACATAATAATAAAATGATACTTTTTCTCATCGAAAATGTATGCCTACATAACTAGAGAAGGAAAGAATGATATCAAGCACAAGGGACTGACAAAAGACCGAGTGAATCTCGAATGGTTTGAGAAATAGTACAGAGACCTATCTTGTAAAGAAGAGGTCAAGTTCAATTCCCATTTCAAGATTGATAGGAAAATCTTAAGATTCTCAATAAAGACATTATTCCCACTTGGGATTCAGTTGGGGAACAAAAGGATTCTTGTATATCAAAATAATGTCTGGGTAAATATAAAAATAATCAAAATCATAAACTTATTCAATGAAAAATCATAGTTTTACCTCCAACCAAGAAAAGATATGGAATAGCTTGTCTCTTGTTGCTATAGAGCAGGAACAAAAGAAAATCAGAAAGTAAAGGAGAGAAGAAAAAGAAAAAAGATGGGAAAGGATCTAACCCTGTAACACTTACCTTTTTTTTTATTTTTTATTTTTAATTTAAAAATAAAAATAAAAATAAAAATAAAAGGGGAAAAGGTTCTAACCCTGTACAACTTACTTTTTAATTTTTTTTTAAAATAAATACGCAAATGGCAAGTGCGTTTTAGCTACGATATAATAAAAATGCACATCGTGTGCATTATTACTGACGATGTGGCAAAAATACTAATGTCATGTTTTTAGTAGACATGCGACTTTTTTTATTCAAAAATTTTAGGGTATTTTTGGATTGGAATTTTTTTGAGAAAATTTTTTTTTTTTTAAAAAAAGAATTGAGTTGATTGCGAATAACGAGGAATAAGGTGGAGCCAATGTAAGATGTTGTCTAGTAAGTGGGAGACAAAAATAATATAATTTATTAGTGTAATGATGATTTTTATTTGAATTATATATATTTATATGTATATATTGAATATTTATAGTAAATGAGTGAATTTTTTATTCAGTTTTTTGCCACCTCACCAGACATGAATAGTAACACGTCAGATTAGTATCCAAACAAGTACAACTATTTTTTTTTGAGTTTGAGTGAAATTTTGAAAAAAAATCTCAATCCAAAAACAACGTTAAAACCTTAATAAATTCAGGTCGATTGTGCATTAAGGCTATAATGGCTGAGAGATTAAAAAATGTGGCCAATCATGAAGTTTTGGCAAATAACAAAGCCATTTTAGGTAATAACCTCGATTATCATCTCTAGTAAAAATTCAAAGTAACAATCATTAGGGGAAATTTTTATCCACAATAAGAAAAGCAAGAAAAAGTTTATGTGATTTTGTTTCTGAATAGGGAACTAGAAGAGAAAGTGTCAAATTTTTCCTGATATCATTTAGTTATGTTCTGCTTTAATAATTTAAACCATACTAACTAAATTTTCAATCACGACTAGTTTATACATATCTCCAATTTTCATCTATTTTTCTCCAATTCTATGTTCATGACCTTTTTTCTTTTTTCGTGAAACTCCTACACACAGAGAAAAAATCATTACCCCTTCTCCCCATCCAAATAGAGAGAGGAGAACAAAACACAAATTTCTTTTATAACTTAATATTCCAATACAAGCAAGATTTTACATTTTATTTTTATTTTTAGGGCAAACTATCCCAACAACTCTGAACTTTCTCTAAATCCAAGTTTAGCACCTAAACTTTTTTTCGTTCAACTTTGACACTCGAATTTTTTTTCTTTTTTGTTACAAATCTTGCACTTACATTAGTAATCCCCGTTAACATGCCACTAGTTTGAACTTTTAAGAGTATTTTTGTAAATTTTAACTTTAAAATTTTTAATAGGATTTAATCATAATAACTATAAAATTTTAGGGACCATTATGCAATTTATTTTAGAGTTTTTGTTTCTCTTCTTCTTCTCTTTAATGTACTTGCAATTGCCGTTTTTCCTCACCGCCGGGCGCCATTGCTCATGGAATGCCAGAATCAAAACCCAAGAGAAAAGAAACAAGCTTCACTGAACAAAACCTTCCACAGGCAATTCAAAAAATTCATATCAAAATAAAACTCCTAAACCATCAACCTAAGAACAAATTCAAATCGAACAAAGAATTTTGGGAACATTAAAATGGAGGAGATCTTGATGAGGAGATCCATGTTGTTTTCGGGTGTGGATATTGTGAGGATGTAGTGCGGGGTGATGATGAAATTCTTTAACCTTACAAATGAATATTCAAGGGAGACAAAATTATCCCGCAGAATTAATTAAAAGTGACAAACAAGAACTTCTCATACCAGTTTGCAACAAGAACTTGTTAGTCTTGAACAATTCACAATCAAATTCTTCAAGTATCCCTAGCCCCCTCTTTTTATTTGTATTGACCCACCAATAATTCAATTTCCATGGCTTCACCTTTCTGTACAGCGCCTGAAGTCGTAGAGATTGCTATGTTTCATATTACGCATTTGGTAGATTGGCGGCGCTGATGAGTAGCGGCGATGAAGTGCGGTAATGGTGATGAGCTGCGACTGTGATAAGTAGCAATGGCTACTGCAATAACATAAAAAAGAATCCCTAGCACCCTCTTCTGGTTTGTATTGAATGACCAATAATTCGAATTCCATGGCTTCACCTTTCTATACAGAGGCTAAAGTCGTAGAGATTGTAATGTTTCATATCAACCACGTCTAGTGGATCGGCAGTGGTGATGAGTAGTAGTGGTGAAGTGCGGCAACTGGGATGAGCGGGGCGACGATGAGCTGCGACAGTGATGAGCAGTAATGGCCGCTGCAATAACATAAAAAAGAAAAAGGAGAAGAAAATAAAACCCTAAAATAAATTGTGTAATGGTCCCTAAAATTTTATAGTTATTATGATTAAATCCTAATAAAAATTTAAAAGTCAAAATTTACAAAAATACCTTAAAAAAAGTCAAACTAACAATATTTTAATGAGGATTACTGATGGAAGTGGAAGATTTGTATCAAAAAAAAATTCGAGTGCCAAAGTTGAACACAAAAAGTTCAAGTGTTACACCTGGATTTGGAGAAAGTTCAGATGTTGTTGAGATAGTTTGCCCTAATTTTTAAGTAAAAAAATTCATAGAGATCTGCATCACATTAGCATGTTTCTAGTGAATCATTCCACTTAGCATCTCTCCAGTGAATCATTCCACTATAAATATAAAAGTAGTTGGAACAAGTAATCAAAAACTAATTAAACAAATAAAATCAATAATTCTCTACCCCTTGAGTAACAAAAGTAGAGTAGATTCACCACTAAAACAATGTATTAACCACAAAATTAACAACCTATTTAACCACAAATTGATATAAGAGATAGGAACCTAAATCCACCAAACTAATTGTCAAGAGTTGTCTGTCCTAATGCGTACATGCCAAAACATACAACTTAAAATCTCTCTAATAACATATAGATTTATACATTTTGGACTCTTAATACTTAGTATTTAATATATCTCTCTACCATTCTTAGAACTTTTATTTGTTATTTAGATTATTATGCTTTAATAAGATTAATATTAAATTGTTGGGTTTTTAATTATATTTTTATTCTATTTCAGGCCCAAATCCAAATGACCTGACCTGGCGGACCTCATGTTATAGTTTTATGAAGCCCAATATGCAAGAGAGGCGGCCTATATTGAAGGGGCCCGTAAAGTCCAAGAAAAAGAGGAGAAAACCCTAATAAAAGGAGGAGAGATCAGATTTGAAGAGGTTGACGCGGGCTATGCTTGTTGTTAGGGTGTGAGTTCGAAAATCAGAGAAGAGAGGCAGCACTGTTCACGTCGGTTACTGTTCATCGTCGGTACTGTTCACGCCAGTGTTACTGTTCATTGCAATTGTTGAGAGAGATTTTCGAGAAATCAAAGACGCATTACAAGATTTTGTAATGACAGCTTAAACACCCTGTAATCGGTTTAAGAGAAGATGCTTCCAAGGCAATTCAAAGTTCCAGAGCATCATTGATATCGGGTTTTTAATTTGATTTTCAGATTTGATTGCATAGATTTTAAGATTGAATATTTATTCGCTTGAATGAATTTCTGATAGTAAACTTAGTTTTGATTGGCACTTGTTAATTGAATCTATGTGTTTTTCTCTATTGTGATTTATGATTGCTTTCGAATTTGAATTTTTCATGGCTCCATGGATTACCTTAATATTCACGGGTCTTAGATTTAACATGAATTGATGGAATAGGTGCTTGTCTAGGAAACCTATTAATGTTTGATCGAATTCTAACGGGTTGTTAGTAGGTGAATAGAATTCTAATTTGGGCTTCTAAATTAGTATTCAATCAAGGGATCAGATTAATAACTCATAGTATTACGAAGGACGAGAAAGAATTAAATTGGAACATCAGCCCTAGGTTGATTATGTTCTCTCATTATTGTGTTTGCATTCTATTTTATCTTGTTTGTTTGTTTGTTTTTTTTTTTTAAAATTTTCTTTATCTAAACTCCCCCTTTTTCTATTTTAATTGAGAATTTGTGAATTCTATAATTTAATTTGAAGATTATGGCTTCCTTGGGAGATGACCTTGTGAGCACTATATTACTTTCTAGTTTTTAAATTAATTTTGGCCGGTTTGACGACAACCGTGAATTTATCATTTACCAAGATTTTGGCGCGTTGCCGGGGAAGCCAATAGTCGTTATATTTAAAATAGGAATTCATTGATTGATTGCTATCTAATTCTGTTTTTCTGTTTTGTTTTTAGTGCATAATTTGGCAATTTCGGTTTGACAAATACTATTCACAATCACTGTTCATCGGGATGCTTTTCTCCGATTGAGTTGAATTTTGGTATCCAAAGGTTTTGACATCTTCTAAGCAATACACACAACCTATGGTTGTGATGTAGGCCGGATTTTTGCCAAATTCCATCGTTTTGACCACTTTTTCAATTTTTTAAGTATTTTTCTTCGATTTTTCATTGTTTCTCGATTTTTTTTTTGAAGTTTTTGAGTGGTTGCTTTCTGTTTTATTGATATCCTTCCATGAATAGATCATCTACGAGTAATTTAGTTGAATTTGATCTTGAGATAGATAGGACTTTTCATAAACAGGTTAGGATTTATCGATACAAGGATAAGATAGAGGTAGAGCCTTCCATTGTTAAATTTGCTAGTAATTTACGGGGTGGTTTTGAGAGTGATCCTGAGTTCAATAATTCTAAAAACATGGCCAATAATAATGATTCTAAGACACTTGGAGAGAAAGTCCTCCTCTACAATTCCAAACTAAAGCTGATGCCTGGTAAGCTGCGTTCTAAGTGGGTAGGTCTATTTGTGGTTACTAATGTTTATCCTTATGGTGCAGTTGAGATCATGAGTGAGATCACGAGCACGTGTTTCACAGTTAATGGACAGAGGCTCAAGCACTTTTAGGAAGGTTTCCAGGAGCACACGGTGGAGAAGCTCCACCTCAGTCTGCCACCTACATTTAATCCCACTAGGCTGTCTCTTTTCCTTTCTATTGTTTTCTTTGTCCTACATTTTCTAATTTCTTTCTGATTACATTGAGGATAATGTAAAATTTAAGTGTGGGGGAAGGAACATCTTGTTATGATTAGTGCTAGTTTCAGTTTGCAGTCTATTTAGTTGTTATGTCGTGTTAGTGTATTTAATTGTTGTTTTTATTTATTTATTTTTTTTTTGTGCATCTATCTAGTTTTTACGTTGTTTTAAATTTCTAGTTTTTTATGTTGTTTTCAATTTGTTTAGTATTTCTCTTTTCGTATTTTTCTTTTATTTAATTGCTGCTTTTATTTTATTTTTTGTTTAAGTTTGTTAGTGTTTCTATTTCCATATTTTTCTTTTATGTTGGTGTGTCTATCAAGTCTTTAACATGATGGAGAGTTGATCTTATTTTTGGAAAGCATATCATTGACAATAGATTGGTTTAATAATGGATTGAATTGACATTGTTAATATGCCTATAATATAAATTGGTCAATAGCTTGCAAACTCTTGAAAAGTTTGAAGTGCTCAATCCTTGGAAACTTTGAGTTAGCTAGATTATTGGAATTTTCTGGAAATTTTGAGCACAACCATGATTGGTGAATTGTTTGATTTTATGGACTACTTCTGTGTAAATTAAGTCATCTCTTGTACATCTCTTTGGAATTCATAATTTCCTTACACAGTTACTTGACCTGAGTCTTGTTTAGTATGCCATGAGAATTTTTACTTCATAAAAAAAAAAGAGAAAATTGAAAAATAAAAAAATAATAATAATAACGAGGGAACTAGTCTGCGTCGTAGCCTTTGTTACTTGAGAACTGGTCCTGAAGGGCGACGAGCCTGGTGCCCTAAGGTCATGGAGGTGTGGGAGTCACCGGATTGGAACTTGTTACATGGGTAGCAAAGTCTGTTATGGTTAAGTATGCATTGCACTTTCCTCTTGAAAATATTTTATATTTATGCAAATAAATTGTGATACACTGAATCAAGGTAATGAATGGTGATTGTGAGAGCAATTATGTTTCCAAGGAAGATTGAATATCTTTATATTGATTTGCATGGATTAGTC
>JAXGGT010014463.1:0-18338 GCA_035583425.1 Marsdenia floribunda
CTTAATGATCAAAAATTGGTTGAAAACCTTCTCATGTTAGATCATATAAGGGACAAAACCGCAATTCTAATGTCGAAATACCAGAGGAGAATAGCAAGGTCCTATAACAAGAAGGTGAAGCCAAGTCATATTCAAGCTGGAAGCTAAGTTTTGGGAAAAAACGAAGCAAGTAGGCAAAATCCTGGAAGAAAGCTTGACGCAAATTGGGAAGGTCCCTACATTGTGGTGAAAGACAACAGAAATGGAAGCTTTATGCTTGAAGACATGGATTGGAGAATAATTGCAAGAATATGGAATGCAGTCAATTTGAAAATATTTTTTCCTTGACTCATCCCTAAGGTCAATCCCTAATGTGAATCCCTAAGGTGAATCCTTAAGGTGAATCCCTAAGGGGAATCCCTAAAGTGAATCCCTAAGGTGAATCCCTAAGGAGGGTCCAAGCATAAAATCATTTCAAATAACATCTTCCAAATGCAAATATTTTTAGTGATATTCTAATATCAATCCCGATCGGATATTATTTCCTTGTTGGATTCCCTTTGCATTTTTTTCAATTAATCTTAATTCTTTGAGATATTTGATAAAGCAATTCATGTACTTACCAGTTTTTTACTTAATGAATAAAGTCTTTCCAATTTGAATAGATATTTGTTAATGATTAAATTCATTACAATGTTAATCCTGATGGATCTTCGCCACAATTGATAATAAGTTCAATTTTTGTTTTCTACCAAAAGGAAACAGGCTTTCCATTAATTGTTCCAAAAAGCGAACAATAATTACAAAAAGATTTCTATGTCTAACAAAAGACATTACAAGAAAAATCAAGAACCTCCATCCACAGCCTCGCAAACAGATTCACACTCACTCTCCGAACCTTCAAGAGATGAAAAAAGCCTAGCAAATTGATCAAAATCAAAATTCTTTTGCCAAGGCATCAAAGATGAAACTGTATCATCATCTAGGGGAGTTCGTAGTCTTGAAGGAAATGAATATTTCGGATGAACCTCCTTGACAGCCTTTTCGGCCTCAATAAAAGTGGTTTTCACTGAACCATCCATCAATCTCATAATAAGACGTTTGCCATCCTTGGTCTTTAGAAAATGCTCACATCTGGCTCTTTTGGCCGCCTCGGTCATCTCCCCCTCCAACACACCCGATCCAAAATTGGAATTTCTAGCATCAAGAGCAACTTTCAAGTCTTTAATTCCTTGCTTTTCTTCAAGAACTTTGGCATTCATCTCTTCCACAAAGGCGAGATGTTCCTTGAGAACATTGGTAAACTCCTCCAATTTTTCCGTCTTTTCTTGCTCACATACTTGGAGCTTTTCCTTCTTGGATGCAAGTTCTTCCCTTACTTTGCTCAATTCACTCTTCAACTCTTAATTCTCATCTTGAAGCTTCTTCTTAGAAATTTCTTCATCTTGAAGAGCTTTGGTCTTGACATTCAAAATGGCTTCAAGTGTCGCAAGCATTTCTCTATCAACTCTACCCTTCCTCAATAACTCTTGTCAATAAAGTAAGGACTACAAAAAAAAAGGGGAAGAAAAGTAAGAATGAAGAAACATTCAAGTCAAAAGAAAATTATTTAAGATATTTTCGAGTACTTACTTGGCATTGAGAATAGTAATATATGGCTTCCACATTTGTCACATCAAAAGATCTAATCCGATTCAATTCACATTTTGGAGTGACATTCAAAATAAAATCTGCTGCCTTAGTTGGATTATCAATACGATCATTCTCCTTGATATGCTATATCAGTCTAAAGAATTCCTCAACTTGAGGTGACTCTTCCACGGGTTCCTTACCGGGACAATGAACCCCTTGCTTGTGAACTTCGGTTAGAGTAGAATTTTGAGGAGCAGAGTTATAACCAAGTGGAGATTAAACTTCATTGTCAGAGAATAATTGACTCCATCGAATCGGAGAACCCGATCCCTCCTTTTTCTTTGCTTCCAATTGGGTGGAAGCCTTCCTCTTCATTCCCAAACCACTACATGGAGATTCTTCCACCTTCAATCGGGATGATCTTCTAGTGGCGGGGGAACTCTTCTTTCCCTTTGCGGAAACCAACAAGTGCACAATATTTTTTTCTACAAAATAAAGAAAAAAGAAGAAAGTTAGAAACACAAAAAATCAAGAAACATTCACAAATGTGAAAAAGAAAGGGTAAAAGTATTTACTCAATTTTTTCATATTGAAAGAGCTATCTTCATAACTTCTCATCAAGAAACAATGATGGATTCCAACTTTCTCCAATGGGCCAAATAAAGTTTAGCCTTTCAAGCAAACTTGTATCACGTTTGTCAATACCTTCGGGCTTGCTATTATACAAAGACTTAGCCTGATTCCATGCAATTTTCATATTATCCAAACTTGGATGATTTATGAACATAAATGTCACTTCCAATTATGAATGCTAGAAGGAAATTGCAAAAATTCTTTAACACACGACCTTTTTTGAGCATAAAAACAACCATGGCCTTTTTCTAAGGAGTATTTTTATACCATGACAAAATAGAACCTAAAGCGTTCAAAAGATACAACAACTCTACAAGCTTTACAAAGGATGACAAATCCTAGAATTGTTCTAATGCAATTAGGAGTTAATTGAGCAAGAGGTATTTGCTAATAAATGCACACATCTTTCAAAAGAGGTAACAAGGGAAATCTTAAACCCGCCTTACGTTGTGCAACATAAACACCTATGTAATTTGGTGGAGGATTACATATCAAGATATCATTATAAAATTTAATTTGGAACATGGAAAAAAGTTTATAAACACTTTTCATCAAAGACAAAGAAAAGGTTTTAGAAAAGGTTTCAAGATACATTGGCCGACTAGGCTCTTCACTAGCAAAGGGCTTTGGGTCTAAAGCTCTAAGACTTAAGGGTGACTTGTATAACTCACTTTCCTAAATCTTATTTTCATTCACAAAAGGAAAATCAAAGCTTTCATTTGCAAAGTTATAACGAATCACAATTGGGATATTTGAATCATCATTAAAAGCACCCATTCTTAATTTGGGAAAACCATATATAAGGAATATTTCTTGTGTTGTTGAACCCATTAGATGAGCAGAAACAATTTTAGATTGAGACCTAAGAATTCTAGAAGGTTTATCAACTACAAAATTTTCCTTGACACTTGTTTCTTCCTCTCTTTCACAATCCCGATCGAAACTACTTGAGTCCATTCTTGACATAATCTAAAAAAAGAAAAAATTGAGAATGAGAATACCTTGATTAATTCCTTCCATTTTTGATTAAAAGAGAGGTGGCAAAACCTTGTTTGAAGCGCTTCTTATCCTTGATCCAAAGTGATCTTTTCAAAGTAAGCAAGAGAGACAACAAAAAAGAAAAAGGGAAAATTTGTTCTCAAAAGACAACACTTTGCTTTCTTTGAATATGGCTTCAAGAAAAAGAAAGTTTGAAAGGAAAATTAGAGGTAAAAGTCAGCTCATTTATAAATTTCACAAAGAGTAAAAAAAAAAAAAGATAGAGAAGAGACCCCTTCGAGCATTACCCTAAGGAGTCCTGATGGCAACTAACCGTTAGTAACCCTTTGGAAAGCTGATGTTTTCAACTTGTTTTCAGAATTTGAAATGTACCTTCAGGTACTTCATCAAACCAAGTTGACCTTTTAAAAAAAAATTCATGATACCACTTAATTAAATTCACAATATTAAATGTTATGTTAAAAAATATACTTATGGTGTGCTCAAACACCACCATTTTAATTATTCTTATTAAAGATATTATTTCATTTAAGGCTTAAAAGCTAAAATCCTTTTCATTTTAATATCTTTTTCAAAGAACATTTCTTATTGGTCACACTTTTGATATTTAATTATAAGCTGATGATGACAATTAACTCCTATAAATAGGAGGTTCATAAACAAGAATAAAGACTCAAATTTCGCATACTCTCTCCCTCTTCTTGTCTCTCTTCCGTTACTTAAAGCTCTCTTTCTTTTAACTAATCCATTCCAAGGATTAATTGATTAGAGACTCTCTCATTGTTCTTTTGAAGAATTTATTGAGAGTTAAACAAGAGAATCATTCTTAAATTCCCTTGTTCTTTCTTCTTTTACACAAGATAGGGTTCAAGACACCTAGGATTCTCTTGAAAGCCATAAAGATTCCATCAAGAACAAAAGGAAGTCCCCATCGGGATGAGATCCTTGCCCATCGGGAAGAACTCTCTCCCATCGGGCAACCTCTCTAATTCCATCGGAAACCCTAATTTCCCTTCGGGACCTTTCTTCTTCTCCCATTGGGAGTCCTTCTTCCCTTTATTATTATTTTTGTTCTAATGCTTTACAAATTTTTAGTTCTTTCTTTTCAAGATGAGTACTACTTCTGCAGACTGCATTTCTCAATCTGTGAACAAATCTTCCAAGAGACCCATGTGTAAAATTCAATCTTCTCTCTCTTGAAATTAAATTCAATCTTCCAAGAGACACATGTGCCACATAAGTTGAAAGGTACTTATATCTTTCTATACAGGTGCCACTTTCTGAGTGAAGAATATCAACTATAAATAATGGTAACATTCCTCCAAGACGGAATTCAGAACTTTTAACTTTTTGACTAAGTATATACTAGATATTCTCTTATATTCTTCTTTGGATACTAATTTTGTCATTAGAGGGCCAACGAGAAAAATAATCGCTCTGATCATTAACTTCTGTGCAGGTGATTGAGAGCCCGTCCAAATCAAATAAGAGTACTATTATCAACCTATTTAGTATCAAGAAGAAATTTCCCGCTTCAACTCTTTTATTTATTGTGTTTTTTTAAAAGGAGGAATTGCTAAATCATAAGAAACTAACACTACAAGAAAAATACAAAATTGGCACGGACTTTTGGGACCTATTTTAGTCCTCCCTATTATTGGAACATATTTTGGGACCAAATATATTCAAAATAAATATGAGGTCCAAAAGTTGTTCCATTATCCATACCTATATTTCTTACCCAATTAATGAAGCCAAATTTTACTATACATTTGGAACTGTAATAGGTACCAACATTTTGGGACAACTTTTATATAAATTCAAAGATCATTTGTCGTCCCAAATCTCGCTCCAACATTTGGGACGTCTTTTAGCATCACCAAAATTACAATATTTTCTAATATTTTTTGTAGAGAAAAAAAAATATCTCATCCCTAAAGTCATTCCATTATTTGGGACAACTTCTGGGACCACTAAAATTACAATATTTATTACTTATATTTTTGTCAATAAATTAAGTCATCCCAAATGTGGTTCCAACCATTGGGACGATATTTAGAACCAACAAATATTCCTTAAAATTTCTAATTTGGGACAAGATTTAAGACTATTTTTGAGTCTTGTTTTACTGGTTCCAAAATCGGCCCCAAATAATTTTATATTAAAAAAAAAAAAAAAAAAAAAACAAAACATAATGCTTAACATCATTTTTTTTTTTTTTTTACCAGATTTCATTTTTCAAAAATTTTTCTCTCAAAGTGAATATTTTGTTCTTGGTATTTTGAAGACCAAATTAACAAGCGATTCTTAAGAAAATTTTATATATATGAATTATGTAATTTTTCTATTTTTAATTAATATATTAATTTGATAAAAAAATTGTTTTTATGTTAATTTTTTTGTGCATATATATGATGTTATTTTTGTTATATATGCATGACTTGAATTTATATATTATATTTTATGAGTTTTTAGTTTGATTATTTAATTATATATATATATATATATATATATGATTTGTTCTATTAATATTTTTAGAATTATTGGTATTAATGTAAGTCTAATTTTATATGTATATACAAATTAGAAATCTTATTATAATTTTAATTTGTTTTGTTGTTGATATATATATATATATATTAACTTCATGAATGCCTTTAGAATTGTTTAAGTCTTGTCCACATTATGATTTCAAATATTTAGATGTATAATTAAATGTGATTTTAAGTAATTCAATCTTAAGTAAGGGGCTAACAAATGAGTTTGTGAATGATGTTGATGAATTTATTAAGTTTGCTAGCACAATATCAATGATCAAATACTAGGCTTTATGGGCTAATCGAAGATGTTAAGTATCATAGACTGTTAAAACTCTTTTCATTCTATTATTGCATTTTATATATATGGCTCGATCCAATACATGAAGCAGGCATACATATAAGATATGGTAGACATTAATTAAAATAACTTGTATAAGAGATATAATTTGTTTGTGTTGGCACAACAAATTGACTCAAGTGTACTACAAATGATGATGTGAATAATGAAGACTTCAGTGTAAAATATGATTTAGATAACACAATAAAAATTAATGATATATTTTTTTACTAAAATTATTGAATAAAAATTAATATTGAATATATATATTTACATTTTGGAATTATATTTAGTACCGTTTTTTGGACCAAATTTGTTTTAGTCAAAATTTAGGTCTAATTTTGGGACCAAAAACTTTTAAATTGACTTAAAAAAATTTGGCTCCATTATTTCCCCCCCACCAAATTTACTTTTTTTATTTGCTGCCTATCTCTCTTACACCTCTTTCTTTATTTCTCTATTTCTTCCTTAACCTAGTTTGTGCCTGATAACATATAGATTTATACATTTTAGACCCTCTATGCTTAGTATTTAATACATCTCTCTACCATTCTTAGATTAGATACTATCTTTATGTGTTATTTGGATTATTATACTTTAATAAGATTAATATTAAATTGTTGGGTTTCTTAATTATAATTTTTATTCTATTTCAGGCCCAAGTCCAAATAAAGTTAGAACGGACCTCTTGTTATAATTTTATGAAGCCCAATATGCAAGAGATTCGGGCTAAAATTAAAGGGGCCCGTAAAGTCCAAAAAAAAGAGGAGAAAACCCTAAGAAAATGAGGGAGGCAGATTAATAAAAGGAAGAGAGATTAGATTTGAGAAGGAGGCTGCATTTTCAAAATTAAGAAGAGCAAGGCACGATTACTGTTCATCACGATTACTGTTAGAGATTTTCGAGAAATCGGGGAGGCATTACAAGATTTTGTAATGGCAGCTTAAACACCTTGTAATCGGTCTAGGGGAAGAAGCTTCCAGGGCAATTCAGAGTTCCAGAACATCATTGATATCGGGTTGTAATTCTAATTTTCAAATTTGATTGCATGAGATTATGGATTGAACGTTTATTCGATTGATTGGATTTTTGAGATTGAATTGAGATTTGATTGGCGATTGTTAATTGAATTCATGCGTCTATATGTATTTAATTGTTTTTAAATCTGGATTTTTCATGGATTCATGGATTACCTTGATGTTCACGGGTCTTCGATTGAGTATGAGTTGATGGATTAGACGATTGTTTAGGAAACCTATTAATGCTTAATCGAATTCTAACAGGTTGTTAGTAGGTGATCGGATCTGATTTGGGATTCCAAATTAGAATTCAATCAAGGGATTAGAATTGCAATTTGAGAATATTAGGAAGAACGAGGAAGAATTAAATTGGAGCATCAACCCTAGGCTGATTACGTTTTCGCATCATTGTTTGCATTCGAATTTATCTTGTTTACTTGTTTTTGAATTTCATTGAACATAAAAACCCCCCTTTTTTCTACTTTAATTGAGATTAGTGGTTCTTTAGATTTATTTAACGATTAAGGCTTCCTTGGGAGATGATCTGGTGCGCACTATATTACTTTCTAGTTTTTAAATTAATCTTGGTCGGTTTGACGACAACCGCGAATTTATCCTTTACCAGTGTCGTCTCTCTTCCTCTTTTTTTTTATCTTTTTGTGTTGTATCTCTTCCTTAGGTTTGTCTTCTCTCAGCTATACTACAGATTCGAAAAAGCCTGGATTGAATTCGTGGCCAGCATGAGTTCTCCTCCTTCCTTCCCGAATCTGCGGCAAATATATAAACTGTAAGTTATTCCATTTTTTCCTTTAGTATATCCACAGGCATGACAATACTTGGCATTTTGATGCAAATGCACAGGTATGACAGTACCCGGGTGTGCCTTAGATACTCAAATGAAGCTATTGATCAAGAAGAGGTTAAGCAAGAAACTTTGATGATTACCGAAACTGTATGTAATTTTTGGCCCTTTGAGTTTTTTCTTTGTTTTGTGGTCGTCGAGTTTGCAAGATTTGAGCTATATATGTGTGTATGTTTTTTCTTTATTTGTTGGTTGTTATTTTGGGGTAGGAAGTGGCGGTGGCAAGCTGATGAAGCTAAAATCTTTTGTCTTGTACAGTGGAAGTGGTTTTGGTTGAATGTATCTTCTTCCCATTACAAGAATTTCTTTAAATTACTTTCTGATTACTGATTGTTAGGTGTTCTTGTTTGGAAGAGATGTATAAAATCTTCCCTGCGTGGAGATTTTTGTGGGTTTAGACAGTGAAAAGATGATAATAATATATTATGGTGGTGTTTGTAGTAGAGAGGGGGGCAAATTAAATTGTTTTCACCGTGGCTTCAAATTTTCTTGTCGAATCAGCTCAGATGAGGGATGAGGCTATTTACTAAAACCAGGAAGTGAGATGACCAAACCAGGAAGAATATTTATTATCCTTTTTTTAAAAAAAATATTTGAAATGTGATTTTTATGTATATTGTAAGGTGCTATTAATGCACTTATTACAAAAAAAAATTAAGTACTATTAATGATTTAATTGTATTTATGTACAAATTCGATTAATCAAATTAATTATGTTTTTTTTGTAATTTTTTGTGTGGATTATTTATTTTAATTATATATATATATATATATATTTAATCTTTCTTATAAAAGCAATAATGTGAAAAAGTATAAAAAATTAATTCTTCAATTTCAATTTAATTTTGGGTTAAAAATTATTATTAAATTATTGTTTATAAATTTTGAGACCATAAAATTATGGTATTAAAAATTTAGTCCCATTTATTTTTGTTACTCTAAAAAGTAGTTATCATTTAGATTGAAAAATTCTCTCTCTAGAAAATGAGCTCTAAACTAACTCTGGAGGCCCCATCGTCGGTCAAGGAGACAGACCAGCTCCATAGGAGTGTCAAGAAGCATAAACATGACGCACACGACAATGACACAAGCATGGAAGATCCGGCTGACCCTCATATGACACGGAAAGGGACAACTTTCGCTGATGCAGTC
Source organism: Marsdenia floribunda (assembly GCA_035583425.1). NCBI lineage: Eukaryota > Viridiplantae > Streptophyta > Magnoliopsida > Gentianales > Apocynaceae > Marsdenia > Marsdenia floribunda. The sequence continues at coordinate 9,154 of JAXGGT010014463.1, forward strand.
CAGGGGAAGAACCGAGCAAGGGGATTCTACACTTGGGATGATGAAGAAGATCAGATGGATGAACTCACGATGGCAGATGTGTTCTACTCGGCAGAAACTAAACGGGACCCTCAGTGCTGCCCTGAGGTGGACATCCCCTGGGCCAGCTATAAAGAAATTTGGCAACCATGGCGTTGCCCACTCATTCTCAAGGTGTTAGGACGTTCCTTCAGCTACAAGGTACTTGAACCTCGTATTAAGAAAATGTGGCAGCTAGAACAGGGGTGTGAAATCATTGATCTGGCAAAAGGATATCTGATAGCTCGTTTCTACTCTTGGGAGGACCACCTTAAGGTTTTGGAAGGGGGACCGTGGATGGTCATGGGTCACTATCTCGTCATAGCGAAATGGCTACCGAATTTTGTACCATCTGATAAGGAAATCTCAACAACTCTGGTATGGCTGCGTTTCCCAGCTCTACCTGTTGAGCTCTTCCATGAGGCAACACTCATGGGCCTAGGAAACACTATTGGTAGGGTAGTCGAGGTGGACTTAACCTCTGCAGCAGTAACCCATGGGCAGTTCACCCGAGTTTGTGTGGAGCTTGATTTACATCGCCCTTTGATCCCTACACTCACTGTTTTGGGACGAACACAGGCAGTGGAATACGAGGGTTTTTATCAGATCTGCTTTCACTGCGGTCAGTTCAGGCATAGGACTGACGGCTGCCCATAAATAGTGCCTGATGTATTGGTACCCGTCTCGGAGCAAGGTTCAGCAGGAGGACCAGCGGCACCAAATACCAGCACAAATGAACAACTCTTTGGTCCCTGGTTATTACCGGCTCACGTTCGCCGCCGACAAGTCTGGCTCAACAACATCTGAACTCTTGGTTGGAACAAGAGTATCGCGCAGGTCCGATAAGGGCTGCTCTGACAGGGGAAACCGGGTTGGAGTTGAACACATACCAGGACAATCACAGTTATCAAGGCAAAGAAAAGGTGTCAGCTGGTAAAGCAGCTCACATGCACCCACAGGAAAAAAGTCAACTTGGCGGGATATCCAAATTTGCAATCCTAGACGAATTAGCAGAAGAGGAGGAATTATTGGCTGGGATTGAAAACTTGAAGCAAAGGATCAGGGAGTTGTCGGGCCCGAGTGGCTCAAAGGGACGTGCACACGAAAGGGTGGGCCCCAAGGGGCCCAAGGGTCACAAAGATAATACTGGATCACAAAAGGGTAAGACCAAAGGTGCTAGTAGGCCCAACAACTTCAGCAAGAAGGCGACCAGGCAAACAGGCCGAAATCCCAATGACACGCACAGCCCAAGCCCCTTAAAGGACGTGAGTAACCAGCTGGTGGTCAGGCATAAGCCCTCTAATGCCATCACCCAGGCCCACAAACCTGTCAAACCCACAAAACCCAACAATACAAGCCGCCTTGATGGACACGACAGGGGCCAGCAACACAGACTGGACATCTGCAATTCATCCAGGGTAATGGAAGTGGACCTGGATCCAAGCCAAATTGGTATATCCCAAGTACAGAGTAGGGGAGGTTTGACAGGCAACACCCACGACAACAACAATATGCACACAGCAGCTTGGGACCAACCAATGGAGGTACCTCCATCCACCCAATAAATCTAGTTATGAATAACTGTCTAGTTTGGAATTGTCGCGGCGCAGGCTTAAAAAAGATGTTATTACATCTCAAAGATATGGTGGGAGAACATAATCCTGCAGTACTGGCACTTTTGGAAACAAGAGTACCAAGCAATAAGGCCAACGTAATACTGGCCAATTCAAATTTTACTAATTTGGTAGTGAAGCACACGGATATACCGGTGGAATCTGGCTGTTTTGGGATGCAACCCAAGTTTAAGTGGAAGTCCTATCTTCTTGGGACCAAATAATGACCGTGCAGGTGGGGGAAAACTCTCATAGACCATGCATGGCTGCTTTCCATAGTATATGTGTCACCATAGTGGCGGTTTCGGGAGGTATTATGGGATTACCTGATGAAATTAGGAAGCTTTGTGGATATTCCATGGGTTCTTATAGGAGATTTCAACTAAGCTGTTGATGCTAGTGATAAAGTTGGAAGCAGATCGGCCAGCCTCAAGGAGGTCATTAACAGCTGCCAGCTTTTGGATTTGGGCTTCCATGGACCCAAATATACATGGACAAACTGTAGGAAGGGCGCAGCTTTGATTCGTGAACATATAGGCCGAGCGTGGTGTAATACCATGTGGCATCATCAATTCGACCAGGCGAGTGTTCGTCACCTGCCTAGAACTCATTCGGACCACAGTCCTATCCTCCTGGATGATTTAACCAGTCCTCAAGGCGGCGGCTTCAAAGGTTTCTGTTTCATTGAAGCATGGCTGGATCACCCGGATTTCAGGCAGGCTGTGGCGGCACTTTGGTAGACTGGTCGGGGCAACTTGGAAGCAACAATAGAGAAATTCAAGGAGGGTTTGATGATATGGAACCGATAATGTTTTCAAGAACATTTTTCAGAAAGATGTCGCGGGAGACTACTGGGTATCCAACGAGCCCTGTGCGAATCAAAGTCGGAATCCTTGGAAAAGCTTGAAAGACGACTACTAGGAGAGATGAATGGGATCCTTGACCAACAAGAACAGTACTGGAGGCAAAAGGCACGGGCAAACTGGTTTCTACATGGAGAACGCAATACCAGATATTTCCACACCAGTATACTGGACAGAAGGAGGAGAGGTCGGATTAAGCAACTTAAACTCGATGATGGTTCATGGTGTGCGGACGCTGTAGTGTTGAAGCAGGTAGCTCATGAGTTTTATGTGACCCTGTACTCCGCAGATACTCCAAGGGTAAGTGATACCAGCACAAGGCACTTTCCAAGACTGAAATGAAGTAATCTCTGGTGGTTAAACAGAATGGTAACAGCCTCGGAAGTGAAACTTTCCATGTTCCAACTTGGAGCTCACAAAGCTCTCAGACCGAACGGCCTCCCCGCTTACTTTTTTCAGCAACATTGGGAGGTAGTGGGACTGTCCGCACAAGTTATGGAAGTTTTTCACACTAGAGTCGTTCCGGAGTCAATGAACGAGTCCCTCATATGTCTCTTACCTAAACAAGGGAAAACCGAAAATTGATATCTCAGTTTCGTCCAATTTGTCTTAGCAACGTGCTTGTGAAGGTTGTCACCAAAATTATAGCAAATCAGTTAAAACCGTTGATGGGGGAGCTAGTGGGGCCAAAACAAGTGAGCGTTATTTTCGAGAGACAGACCTTTGACAACATCGTTGTAGCCCAAGAAGTATTTCACTCGTTGCGGATGAGTAAGAGTAAATAAGGCTTTGTGATTGCAAAGATAGATTTGGAAAAAGCTTACGATCGAGTGGATTGGAAATGCTTGGAAACAGTCCTACAGATCATGGGGTTTGAAAATCAAATGTCCAGGGTCATCATGAGTTGCATGCAAACCACCAATATCTCAGTTCTTTGGAACGGTGAACGGCTGGATAGCTTTAAACAGCAATGGGGCTTGCGCCAAGGCTATACACTCCCACCTTACCTATTTGTACTGTGCATGGAAGTGTTAAGTCATAAGATTGCTACTGCAGTGCAGGCAAAATGCTAGAAACCTTGCAAAGCGACGAGGGGTGGTCCGAGTATATCACATCTATTCTTCGCAAACGATTTGTTGCTCTTTGGTGAAGCTTCTACTGCCTAGGCAGATATCATGGAAGTTGTTTTGACAAATTTTTGCTCGGAGTCGGGGCAGAAGGTTAACTTGGCCAAATCAAAAATCTGGTTTTCACCAACTGCTAGCCACATTGCCTATCAGGCCATCACCCTCAAGGTGGGAATTCCAGCTGCACGGACGTTGGGCACGTACCTAGGAATTCCTTTACAACATGGGAGATCAAATATTCTGATGTAACAGTGCCTCACGGATAAAGTTCAACGGCGGCTTGGTGGATGGTGCACCAAACTCTTATCCCGGTCGGCTAAGCTCATCCTTATTCGTTCTGTCTCATTGGCGCTCCCGACTTATACCATGAGCATCTGTAAGTTACCAGGACAAACCATAGCTCGTATGGAAAAGATGAACAGGGACTTCTTCTGGGGAGACAGCAAGCACCATCGATCTACACATCCAATTGCTTGGTCATCAGTTTGCAAGCCAAAAGCAAGCGAAGGTCTTGGAATTTGCCCCTTGAGTGATATGAACGAAGTTCTTCTTGCTAAGCTAGCGTGGAAGTACCTCAAACACCCAGAACATCTGTGGGCACAGGTGCTCACTTCTAAATATGGCCACCTGGCCACACAGCAAGGCTTCCATGGACTGCATCCCCAGTCTAAAGTATGGCAAGGCCTTCAACGCGGCTTCCGGATTCTTGAAAGAGGATTGCAGAAGGACACCACTGGAGGAATTTCCCCGAACTTATGGTGGAACCCTTCTGCAAGAGGTGAGTTTACTACCCAGTCGGCATATGATCTCATGGAGGAGGAGTCGATCGACCCGAGGATTTTGCGTGGAAAAGTATTTGGAAACTCAAGGGACCGTCAAGTAGTTCCTTTACTCTATGGCTGTCGGCGCATGACCGCCTCAAAACTAAAAAGTTGTTGTGGCAAAGACAGATTTTGGATTCTCCCCTTTGTGATGTATGCGATGAATAGGATGAAACTACTATGCATGCAATACGGGATTGTAGCCAGGTGGCCCAGGTGTGGAAGTATCTAATTCCACAACATCAATGGTTCGACTTTTGCAGCTCCGATAGTCCCAAAGACTGGATTCGACAGAACCTCACTGGGCAAGCCTCTTGGATAGGCGGTCAATTTCAGTGGCGCCACATCTTTAGACAAACCATCCATGATATGTGGAAGTGGAGAAATCACAAGTTGTTTCAAACAGGGCGCCAACTGACTGCGGTACATATGGTCAAACTTATTTTGGAGAAACCATTAGACATGCTCTACACTGTAGGTGGTAGACAGATACAGACAAATAGGCCAACATACTGTTAATGTGATTGTTTTGTGCAACTTGTACATAATTTTTGCCGTTATTAATATAACCTCCCCCTTTTAGCAAAAAATTTAGTCCCAAAATCTGGAACCATTTAAAAATGGTTCCAATTATTGTGAATAATAATGGTCCTAAATGCAAATAATTTTTTCCAATTTTGGGACTGAATTAGGAACATACATGTGTTGGTTCTAAATATTTTGGAAAAAAATTTTGACTCTATAGGAACCGAAAGTTATTTTAGTCCCAAATTTCATTAGTCACCTTATTTGGGACCACTTTAGGGACAGATTTGATAATCCCAAATTTGATTTATTTTATCGAAATTAATTAATTAATTATTTGTCGTTATGTGCAGATGATTCCAGACAAGAAAAAAAAAATCATCTATCTGTTTTTTATCACATTTATTTCATAATTACTGTATTTTCACGAAAAATACCTGTCTTTCATTAGTATTATTATTTTGATAATTACCTGTCGTTCATTAATTATATAGCCTACCGAGAAGAATTGGTCAAATCAATCTAATTACATTAAAAAATAAAATAAAACAATCAAATCACTGATAATTATTATTTTCTAAGTCAAATTACGTTAAAATTTTGGTAAAAATTAGAATAGACAATTAAAAAAAAAAAATTACAAAGTGGAAATTAAATTATATAAAAAATGATTTTTGAAAATTTTCGATATTTTAATCTTTACAATATTTTTTATTAAATAACAGATTCTTACATTTTTTTTTTTTTTTTTTTACAATTGGGTTTCATATATATTTTATTTTTAATTTTTTTTTCTTTTAGACAAATTAATATCTAAATTATTTTTATTTGGGAAAATTAATTTTTAAATTATTTTTATCTGGACGGAGTTATTTGGACTGCTCAAGATATTATTGATCATGGCTTAGGTTTCTTGCATAATTTCAGACACCATCAAGAAAACCCCACTGATCTTCCTTCTTACAAACCTACGTTTGCTCGGGAACCACCGTCCGAGGATTGTTTCAAGCCGAATACGGACGTTTCCTTCTCTAACACCACTGCTGGTTATGATTTTGTCCTCAGAGACCATAGGGGAGCGTGCCGCATTTCAAGCGCTAGTCCGTTACCTCATGTGGTGGCTGCTGAACATGCTGAGATGTTGAGTATTTGGAAGGGTATTACACTGCTAAAACAGCTTGGCTTTCATCGTGCATGTAACCATAGAAACCGACTGCCTTCGCGTGGTTCAGGGCATGGCATCATCAGAGAGGGATCTTTCTCCTTTTGGCAGTATTTTATTCATGTTAAAACAAGCATGTCTAGGTCAGGATGATTATGTTTTTAATTATGTACATAGTTCTGCAAACGGAGCTGCTCACCTCTTAGCTAAACTAGGGCAACATCTCTCACAAGATGTGTGTTGGTGGGGCATATCTCATCCTTCTGTAATGTTTGAATTACAGTTTGACCGGTTAAGATTGAATACATAAACTGGTTGTTTTCCTCCAAAAAAAAAAAAAATTATAAGGATCAATTTATTCAATCATAAATAATCTGAAAATCAATTTATTCAAACAAAAATAATTTAAGAATCAACAAACATAAAAATTCAAAAATTACAAAAAATAAAAAATAAATATAAGAACACATTTGTCTGAAGAATAAAAAAAATATGAGAAACTTGTTTCTTTAATTAAAAATAAGTTTGGGATTAAAACATGCAAAATTTTATAAGTTCGTTTAACTTAAATGATTCCAATATATATATACATGTGTTAAGAAAGGCTTAATTTAATAGGTAACAACAGCCCACTTATGATTCAAGAAATTATGAGTTTGAGATAAGAAAAAGACACCCAATATGTTTTAAAATATTTTGGGGAAAAATATTCTTTTGATGTTGTAAGAAATTATTTAGGAGAACATTGTCTGTGAATCATATGGGCCATTTGATTTTTACAAAAGATTCATTTCATGCATGGCATAGATGGTCCTAACTCTTAAGACCTCTCTCTGCCTTGCTTTTTCATCGGTGTCTCGATTGTCCGAGCATCTTGTGTTTCCTATATACTCTTTCCTTCCCTTTTGACTCCCAAATTTGTGCATTAAAATGAATCGTAGATATATAATATGGTCAAAATATGACAGCATGCATGGCCTTCTCACTCGTGTCATTTCGGCTTCAAATGGTCTATCTCTTTCACTAAGTATACCATCAGTGGGAACTTTGCTTTCTGGTTGGGAAAGAATAAAACGCTTATCCAATAAAACGCTTATCCAAATATAGCCTCAAAATTTCAAAAAAAAATATATATATATATATAAAGAAAGAATCGTCAGTAAATTGCATTATTTTGTGGCTAATTTCTTGCCCCATTTTCCATTTTTTCCCTCTTAATCAGGATTCATTTTTCATTTTCTTTTTCCCTTTTGATTTTTTTTTTCTTTTTGGTCTTCTTTTCCTTTGAGGGTGATTATTGAAACCATTATTATTTTTTCTTTTGTTCTAATGCTCTGCAAATTTTTAGTTCTTTCTTTTCAAGATATGTACTACTTCTGCAGACTGCATTTCTCAATCTGTCAACAAATCTTCCAAGAGACCACAAGTGTAAAATTCAAACTTCTCTCTCTCCCTTTCTCTCTCTCGCTTGAAATTAAATTATTATTATTATCATTCATATTTAATTATTTATGGGATCATCACCGATGATGTTGAAGGTTTTCGTGTATTTCGAGTGATTCATTTTTTTTTTTTTTTTTTAATGATTATTCATTCTTTCAAGAATTGGTACCTCTTATTATAATGAAAACCTTAATTCTGAAAATTTTTCTTCTTCTTCATCCTCTAATTATATATTTTTATTTAACGGTTAAAATTATTAAATATTTTTTTCTTGAAAATATATATATATATATATATTGGATATTTCGTATTATATTGTAATAGATTTTAAGAATGTCTTAAAAATGGTTTACTATGTTTCAGATTCTAAGTTTACACAGCAAGAGCTTCCTGCATGCAAGCCTATCTTAACTCCAGGACTGGTAAATTTTCTTTTCTTTTCTTTTTTTAAATTCTTAAAATTATAAGATATAGTTAAAATATAGTACAAAATCATTTGAAACCTGTTATTTAAGCACAGTATGACACTATTTTTTATTAGTTTTGTTTTTATAATTTCCAGGTTGTTACAACTTTTATGCTTATCGGTATTATATTCGTACCAATTGGTCTTGCATCCATAAAAGCATCAAAAAGTGTAAGTATATGTATATATATATATATATATGCATGCATGTATGTATGTTTATATGTATGTGTAGGTGGTGGAGATTGTAAACAGATATGATGAGGATTGCATTCAAACAAATAATGGTGACAAAGATGCAGCTGATGAAGAAAGAATTGAGTTTATTCAAAGCCCTACAACAAACAAATCTTGCATCCAGACCTTAATTGTGAGTTACTTTTAATTTCTTGCCTCAATCTTTGTATACATTTAATCTTGATTATTATTAAATAAATTTAAATAAGAAAATAATTAATAGGAGAAAATAGGTTAAAACTAATTCTAAAGTTTTAATTTAATTAAAAACTAGATAAAATATGATTAAAATGAATAAAATGATCACTAGAAAATAATAAAGGAATAAAAATAGAAAAAATAATTAGTATAATTAATATTTTATTGTGAATTGGATTCTCACATTGTTTGCCTAAGAGATCTCTTGGTAAATTAGTAGGAGTTTAAAACCCTTTAATCAACGACGTGTTTTAAACCCATAAGGTGCACTTGAAGTGTATTAAAGCGGACAATATCACTGAACTGTTTTTAACATATTTTATGATTTTGATCCTTTTACTGTTTTATGAGAGACTATTTTAGTCTTTTTTTATAAAATTTTGGCTAAATTTTTTTATTAAGTTAGGATCTTACAACTAATTTATATTTGTTCTAATTTGATCAGATAAATTAAAAAAATAAAAGAAATATAGGTTAAAACTAGTTTTAAAGTTCTAAATTGATTAAAAATTTGTCAAAATGATCAAAACGGTCACTAAAAACATAGGAAATTAATAAAATAAAGAATAAAATAACTAATTTTTCCTCGTAGAATGACTCAACAATTAATCTTTTGTAGATTCTGATTTTTGAGAGAATTTTTTGAATATTTTTATTCTCGTATATATAGTAT
>JAXGGT010014491.1:0-18330 GCA_035583425.1 Marsdenia floribunda
ATTCAGTTAAAGGATTCTAGAAGAAACTTTCGGATACTCGGAAGAATCTTCAAGAAGGGACCATTTAGCGGCATCAGTCCACATTGCTTCCAGCCAAAGGAAAACATGTTCATAGAAATCAACATCACATGAAACAAGTAATTCCTTTTTATCTAAATCATATAACAACCATCCTTTTGAGCAAACGGGTAACCAAGAAAGATGCATCTATGACTTCTACTTTCAAATTTGTCCACTTTCGATTTTTGATTATGAGCATAACACAAACATCTCATCACCTGTATTGCACTTAAATCAGGTTCCTTTCCAAACAAACATTGATATGGAGTTTTAAAATAAAGCACACTTGAGGGCATATGATTAATTAAATAACATGTTGCCATCACACATTCCCAAAATTCCATTGGCAAGTGGCCTTGGAAACGTAAAGCACGTGCTACACTCAAGATATGTTTATGTTTACGCTCTACCCGACCATTTTGTTGCGGTGTACCCACACATGACGTCTCAAAAATCATGCCGTTCTCCATAAAATAATTATTCAAGCATTTAAACTCGGTTCCATTATCACTACGAACTCGTTTATTTTTTGATCAAACTGTCATTTTACCAAGACTACAAAATTCATAAACGAAAATTCAACTTCTAATTTATTAAACAACAAATAAACCTAAACTGCTCTTGAGTAGTCATCAACAATAGTCAAAAAACAATATGCCCCACAAGAGAAACTAGTCCGATGAGGTCCCCACAAATCACAATGAACGAGTTTAAAAATGCTACTAGCTCTACTACTAATCGGAAAACTCTTTTGAGGTTGCTTTGCACAATAGCATACATCACAACCATCTTTATTCAAACCATTAGAAATACTCACACTAGGGACCTTCCGAAGTACTTTCTTTTCTAGATGCCCTAAACGCTTGTGCCACAACTCCATTGATCTTCCACCACAAAGAGCTAGAGCCCGAGCTTGAGGTACACTATGGAAAAAGAAAAGTCCATCTTTGCGTTCACCCACTCCAATCAGTAGCCTTGTCACTCGGTCCTGTATAACACACAATGTATTAGTTATTTGAACGGTACAATTCTATTCATCTAGCAACTTTGTGACAGAAATTAGATTACAATCAAATTTGGGAACAAAAAGCACATTATTAATTTTTAGGTTCCCTGGCAATATCACACTCCCTTCATGAGTGGCCTGTGAACTACTACCATCCGGCAAACTTACTGGACAATTGCTAATTTTCTTCACAGCAATCATCCAATCCAATGTCCCAGTTACATGGTCCGTTGCTCCTATATCGAAAATCCATAAACACTCACCAGAGAGTCGATCCGTGTGTTTTGGCAGGTTGAGAAGATCAAGGATATTTTGTCACTGTTCTGGAGTTATGTTAGATAATCCAGCTTGCTTCGGGGTGCAAAACTACTGTCCATGGGTCTACTGCTTTGTTAAAGTGCTGGCAATGGCTTTGTTTGCCCTTGCTGCCATGCCTCCTGTTGTAGCACCTCCACGCCCTCTCCCTGCCATGACACCACCACGTCCCCCTCTGCCTCTACGACCAGGGTCACGGCCACCATAAGGTCGATCACCCCACCAATCCGTAAAGCTATGAATTTGAAAACACGTGCTTTTATCATGTCTGTCACGATTGCAATGAGCACAAAATTTGTCAGAATGATCAGTAAATTTTGATTTACCTTGTGTGTTAGATTGGACCTTAAATGCCATAATCGTCTCTCGATCTTCCTTATGACCACCACGCAATCGTTCTTCTTGAGCAATATTCTGATATGCATGGTCCAAAGAAGGCAGTGGATCTTGGTTCCAAATTTGAGACCACACCGAAGTATACACACCATCTAATCCCACAAGAAACCATTGAAGTTTGTCTTCCTGCAAAAGAGTTTGGTATTGAGTTGCCAAACTACATTGGTAGCCCCCGAAGTCCAAAAATCTTGGTGGAGCAAGTCCGAGAAAACTGAGCCACAAAAATCACAATTAACACCCCATTTAGGCAAGGAGTGAGCATGAAAATTACAGCATCTAGGAGTGTATTCCAAAAACCAAAAACAGTAACTATTAATCAGCATCTTCGAATTGAGAGTTCCCTTGTAAGGCTAATATAACATCACCTTCAAAAATGGCCTTATCGATTGAAAGGTCTGAAGCAATCTTCAAAGCTTGGACCTTTATATATGTATATAAATATATATGTATGCATAACAGTACTATATGACATATATATAATATAAATATTTTCTTGGAATTCTTACTTATTTTGTCTTTTTGCGGGATATGTATATATATATATATGTATATGTATGCACTTTTTCCAACTTTTCAAAAGAATGAAATTGAAACCAGTATATATATATTTTATAGTTATATTGTTTATATATAAGTGATATTTTTCTTATCTTTATACATATGTTAAATTATATGGCTTATATATATACACATATGTTATTAATAATTTTATACGCATGATCTACCAAGTGTATTAATTTTATTTTTATGGAAGTATATTTAACATAAAATAAATAAATATGTATGTATATATATATATTATTTTTATCTTTTATACATATTATATATACCACAATAAATAGTTATAATTTTAGAAACTATAATATTTATATTTTTAGTATTTTTATACTTATATTTTATGTATTTAACAAGAAATTTATGATTGTTTAATTTTTTTTTAAAATATTTAGATGATCATGACAAATTATTTAATTAATTAGTTTTAGTTAGGATATTTTTAGTATAGAATAAGTCAGATATTTGTTTAAACTCATGAGATTTCTTTTTAGATTAAGTATTTGAATGATTTGTTTGGATATAAATTATTATTTAGGTGACAGTTCTTGGAATCAAGATTATCTGAGTTAGTAACTTGGTTGAGGAGGTAAGTGATTCTAGCTTTTCCCTTTCGATAAAAAGATTGAGAATTATTTTTATGGATTTATGTATATGGTGAGGAGTATATTTTTAGTAATAATGATTTTACTTATAAATGTAATTTGTTTATTTCTTATTATTTCTGTATTATTTATTTTAAAGAATAAGGATGATATTTTATGTATGGGTATGATTTATGTATTTCATATAAATATGTTTTGAGACGTGCATTTACTTGTGTTGGCTCTTATTTGTCTTAATAAGTCTAGTGGACTAGTTCTCATTACACCTGTCTATCGGTGAGTAGACATGATATATGTATGATCATACTTATGTTATGACCCACTTAACTAGGATAGAGTTGGTTGAATAAACAGTAGAGACATCTTTTAAGACTTGTTGAGCTACATTTATTGAAATTTATATGTCTTATGTTGTCTTAGATTCATGCTACAAGATTTTAAGAGTTAATATGTTTTACATTTATTATTTTATTATTTTATTATGATTGATATTTTTTACATTTGGTTACGAAGAAAAAGTTTTTTAAATTATTTATTTTTAAGGGAAGGGTTAGAATTACTTATTGGGCTTCATAACTCATTATGCTATATATATTCATGTTTTGTAATTTTTTACTTAGGAGAATTAGTTCAAGAATTGAATAAAACTCGTGATCAATAGTTGTTTTAATTTGTTGAAATTGTAAACTTTATATTTTGAGTTATTTCCAGTTATTTGAATTTTGAGTTGTAATCATTGATTTCAACTTTGGTTGTTTCGTTTGATTGGAGACAATAAAAAGTTTTTTTAATTGAAGATTTCATTTTCTAAATATTGATTTTATAGAATAGTTATGTTGTCTTATGTGTTGAGTCTTTCAATACTTGATATCCTGTCTTTTTATATGTCTCCAACTTCATCTTTTCGATCAAATTTTTTTTAAATTTTTTTTTTTACCATTTTCAATATGTAAATCTCCTTGGTACAATTTTTTTGAGGGGCATTTTAGGCATTTCAAGTTTTTAGGGTATAAAATTGTACCCCATGAAAATAGCTGAAGATTTTAAAAAATTAATTGAAAGGATAAAGCTGGGAAAAAGTAAAAAGATACAATATTAAGTAAGACAAAATTAAAGATTTAAGACCTAATTGGAATATAGAGCTGAACTGGGGATTTTTCCTCATATTAATGTTTCCTACAAGAAAAACAAAAAAGAAATTTGTCCCTAAGTACTTCTATCTTTTTTTTCCTCAACCTTTTGCGGGCCAGTCTAAACAACCCAGCCAACCTCGAACTCCTAGCCCAGGCAATAGACCCGACCTACCCCCTGGTCGGGGATCGAGGCCCAAGACTCAATTGAATGGCCACCGGCCACCTCTACAAGACTTGTCCAACAGGCCTATCTTAGGGACCACCCCGACAGCCAGCATGGTGCCACCGCCTACCCCACTCTTCTGGTCGTTCTAGTCCTCGCCAAGTTCAGACGGCTCCAGCTCCTCTACTGGCCCTCCCACCTCTGCCCACTAAAGCTAAATCATATTTGGAAGTTATTAAAGGCAAGGAAGTCCTTGTTAATGGACTAGTTCATAGACAGGTACGTTCTGAGGCTACCCTTTTGCAAGGGGGACCCTCTACTGGCCCCAACCTGTCTCAATGATTAGTCAAAATATTTTAGCTTGGAACTGTCGAGGTGCAGGTTCCAGTAGCTTCATTAGAAACCTCACATATTTGGTTCACATTTATAAATCTGATATTCTCATTCTTATGGAAACAAAAGTGGCAAGTTCCTATGTTGATCGGATCAAAACCAGAACTAAATTTAATTCTGTTATTGTCTCTGAGGCTATTTGCTTTACAGGAGGTATCTGGATTTTTTAGGACAACTCTATGTATACTTTGGACTCTGTCACTATTGATGGGCAGATTATTAATGCTATTGTGTCCCAGGCAGGATCATTGCCTTGGCTGATTTCGGTGATTTACGCTTCTCCTTTCAGATCTTTTAGGAATAATCTTTTGGTAGTATATTGGTTGTTTGGGCAGTCTTGTGAACTTACCTTGGTTGCTCATTGGGGATTTCAACTAGATCTTAAGTGTTCAGGATAAGAAAGGCGGGGCTCCTTTCAACTTGTCTCGATCTAAACTTCTTCATGACATGATCAGTTAGTGTGCATTGATAGACATGGGTTTTTCCGGCCCCCGCTTCACCTAGAATAATATGCGTCGGGGATTGGCCAACTTACAAGAACGGCTAGATCGGGCCTTTTGTACCCACAGCTGGTTGTCTAATTTTCCAAACTGTGAAGTGTTGCATCTCCCCCGCACTACATATGATCACCATCCCATTCTCTTATCTACGAAGATGGCGCCAGTGAATACACCTATGTCGCTGCCTTTCCGTCTGCAAGAGGCATGGTATATCCATAGCCAATTTGAGGGTCTGGTCCAAGAATTTTGGCAGCAGGAACCGCTGTTGGACCTTGGGACCCGTATTCAACTTTTTCAATAGCATTTAACTGTGTGGAACAGGACGACATTTGGAAACTTCTTTGCCCGAAAGCTCCGTTGTTTACGAAGACTAGAGGGTATTCAGAGGATTCTGTTTGGGCAACCTAACTCTTATCTATCTAAATTAGAGGGTCATTTGCGATCTGAGCTTGAGACTATCTTGGGCTAAGAAGAAATTCTTTGGCGCCAGAAATCCTGTGTTGCATGGCTCTAGGAGGGTGAATGCAGTACCCGGTTTTTCCAAACTACTACGTTGGTCCGGCGGCGTAGGAACTGAATTGTTCGACTTAAGGATTCTGCAGGCTTCTGGGTTGAAGATGAGGTGAGATTAAAGGCAATGACACGAACCTTGTTTTCTACTCTCTATGCCAAGGAACCTTGTTTACCTTGTTCTTATTTAGACTAGGATTTTCTGAGGCTGGACCATTGTGATATTTTACACCTCAATCGGCCTATTTCTGTGTTGGAGATCACGGATGCAGTCTTTCAGCTTGGTCCTCACAAGGCACCTAGACCAGACGGCTTACCGCCAAGCTTTTTCCAACAGTATTGGCACTTGGTGGGCCCTCCCATTATGCAAGCCCTTCTTCATATGTTCACAACAGGTGTGCTCCCTCGTGGTTGGAACGAGTCTATTGTGTGCCCCCTCCTGAAGACTGCGACTCCGGAATCCCTTGGACAGTTCCGGCGTATTTCTTTATGCAATGTTTTAGTGAAGATTATCTCTAAGATTTTTGCTAACCGGCTCAAGCCTTTGATGCTCACACTTACTGGTTCTTGCCAATCTAGCTTCATCCCCGGTCGCCGGAGATAATATTACCATTGCTCAAGAGGTTATCCACTCCCTTCGGAATCGCCGGAGTAAGAAAGGTGGCTTTATACTCAAAGTGGATTTCGAAAAAGCATATGATCAAGTGGATTGGGATTTTCTACGCAAGGAAATATCACAACTTGGTATCAGAGCCATGGCTTCTATGTCTTCCAGTTCATCACCCTCTCTATCTCTTAGTAAGACTACTGCTTCTAAAGTAGATTATTTGTATGAAGTAGAAATTCATCCAGAAAATCAAATTCATCCTACTTCTTTTCCCATCTTAAATCCCTACTCTATCTTCTCAAAATAATGTTTTCTCCCCTGGGTCATTTCAAAACCTTGTTGCAAAAACAAGCCCAAGTTTGTTCGAGAATATGTTTCTGCGTCTAAGCTTGACCAGCACTTTATCCCTGCCAGAGGCAAAGAACAATTCTTGACTTTATATATTCCTCCTGAACTTGTTCATCAATGGAAAAATCTGGGATATACCTATTTACATTTTTGAGCCATTCGTTTAACTCTCACCCTACATGGTCGAAAAGGTATTCCTATGGTAGCCCGTCTAGCCCTTCTCGACACTAGATTCCTTCAATACCAACATGCCTGTATTGCAACTGTTGAGACTACTCTCAATGCAGGTACTGTATTTGTCACCTTGTTCCCAAACTTCAATATGACCCTTTCAGATCCCCTCCTTCTTGAGGTTTTGAAAGTCCAAATACAAATCATTGGTGCTGACCAAGATCTCAGAGCTGATTCTGCTACACTTGCCTATCAAATGGTCTATCGGGTTCAAAACCATGCAATGGATCTTTCTCTTCTTGGCAGTGAAGACGTCTTGTTACTCTCAGTAGACGAAAGACATGCAGCTTCCTGTATTCATGTTCCTAGACAGATCTCTAGATCTGAGTAGTACAACTCCTTCCAGATTCATGGGTCACAGACTATGAAAAAATTCATAAAGCCGCAAATCAACCTGTTCAGTCCATTGAGTCTCAAATGACTAGTAACCCAGATGGTACTGTATCTATCAAGTTCAATCATTCTCATGTTGAGAAACCAAGAGCTAGCCATTCCTTCCCTACTATTCATATGATCTCCGTTCCTTTTGAGCTACCTCCTACCTGTGATCCTAAAGATTTTTCCTCCACACAAGAGCTATATAAATCTTTTTCTTCTGATGGCAAGCCAATCTTTTGGCATGCAGACCCGAGTACAGGTCATAAGTTCCGGGACTTAGACTGTAATTGCCCCTCATGTTTGTACCCTGATTCCATTGCTCCTGCCAAATCCTCTAAACGGAAGAAAAAGAAAAAAAATCTGATCCTTTCAATGTTGCTTACCAAAATGGTGATTCTTCTATTGACACTCTTGGACAACCCTCAGGAAAATATGATTACCTGGTCAAATACTCAGCTCCCTCATGGAGAAAGGAACTTCCACCTGCGCCAGTCCCTCCACCTGAAGATCGCACTTTTGATGATACTCCTTGGGATCTTTCCACTCTTCCTACTGTCTCAACTCCTTCCACTCTTCCTACTGTCTCAGCTCCTTCCACTCCTATTCTTATGTTCCAGCCCACTAAAGAAGACTTTCCTCCGCTGAAACCTTTTGTAAAAGGCTCAGCAAGACACATCCCAAAAATTGCCAATTCCAAACCAGAAATTCTTCCTTCTAGACAACAGAAACTCGTCAGTGAAGCCGAAGAGGTCCTAAATTGGCAAACTGAGAATGCCCTGGCACAGAACACAGCTCTTTTTCAAATAAATCAAGGAGTAACCCAAGTTTCTTCAAAAGTTTCACAAGTGGCAGCCCAAATTGAAAATCAATCCACTCAAGTCAAAGATCTCATCAGAGCACTACATCATAGATTAGATACTCTTAAATTTGATCCTCCGGGGTTAGATTTTATGAGATACCAACAGCAACTACAAGTTGAAACCTCTATCCTCTAGAACACCATTTCAAATCTGAAAGCTACTGGAACTATTCCAACCATTCCAATTCCATCTTTGTTCTCTCCACCTTCCTCTTATCCTCCATCTCCCACTAGTTTTCCTCCTTTACAGACCTCTTTCTCCTCTTCCTTTCCTTCTCAGCAAACATTTCCTCCCCGACAAGAATTTGATCTAGTCAAATGGTTCAAACAAAAGAAGTTAGAAGACAAATCAATCCCCTCACCTTTACACTAAAGACTATTCATCAGAATTGTCTTCCTCAGATAGCCGGTATTCAAGGAGAAACCTCGGAAGATTCAGATTCTGATGCAAAAAAATTATTTAGATGATAGTCTTTTTGGATCAGAATTTGACACCACCTCTGATTCTGACCCTGAAT
Source organism: Marsdenia floribunda (assembly GCA_035583425.1). Taxonomy (NCBI): domain Eukaryota; kingdom Viridiplantae; phylum Streptophyta; class Magnoliopsida; order Gentianales; family Apocynaceae; genus Marsdenia; species Marsdenia floribunda. The sequence continues at coordinate 8,578 of JAXGGT010014491.1, forward strand.
CACCAGAACCTGAAGTTTTCATAGCTCCAGAAACCTCTACCCAACAGTAGCAATCTGACCCAGAGTCCGACATGGACAATCAAGCTCCCCCTTATGTTCCTTCTCCTACCTCCAAACCAAAAAGCTTTGGCAATGGCCCCAAGTTCACTACTGATGATGTACCTCCCTTTAAGTGGTCTGACTGTTTCCAGGAATTTCATGCCTGGATGACAACCAAAAACTTAACCGAAGACAGTTGTTATACCATCCTCACTGAATTCATGGCACGATTCACTAGCACTCTCAAGGATTGGTGGCAAACTCTCGCTGAAGCAGATAAAGTGGTCTTTCTCACCCGCCAGGCTTTTCTAGAAGTCATTGCTCTTCTAAACCATACCTTTCTGGGCAATCTCCAAGAACATTCAGAGGTGCAGCGACGCACCTACTTCTAGATGAAATGTAATTCCTACAATTGGCATGACTTGAATAGACATTTTCAAAAAATGATTCACCTGTTTTACCAGCTTGGGGGTGACATCAGTTTAAAGCAGGCGTTCTTAAGTTCTTTACCTAGAATGCTGGCCGAAAGTACTAAGATGTTTATCCATCAAAGGTATGCCACTATTCTTTCTGCTTCCCCAGGACAAATTCAATAGGCTGTCCTTCTTGCCCTGGATGAATTGTGTCGCAAATGCAAATTTGTTTGCCAATACCTCTAAGGTAATTCAAAATTAGAACAAGCCTGTCGCCGTCCCGAGTTAAAAATTAAGTCTCGCTGCAAAGGATGCAAGAACTCTAAAAAGAAGGTTAAAAAGATAAAACACTTCTTGTCCAAATCTTCTTCTCAACCCCGCAAATTTAGGTACTTTAGAAAGAAGAAGCACAGACACTCTTCACAGTGCTCTGGTAGATGTTACATCTGTAACAAGACTGGCCATTTTGCAAAAAATTGCCCACAAACCAGAAAAGTAGTTCATCTCCTCTCCACCATCTCTCAAGAAACTGGTCTCGTGTTCAATCAAAATGATGACCTTGAGTCTCTTTGCTCTGCTGATGATGAACCCAGCGACCAAACGCTCTTTCATTAGAGGTCCTTGATTCTTCACTAAAAAATGCTTTTCAAGTCTCCTCTCCTGAGCCCTCTTTTGACACTCCCTCTACAGACCCTCCAGATCTTACCTCTTCGCCCGTCCCATGCCAATCTGTTCAGCCTTTACCACAAATTGTTGCCCAACTTTACCTAAGCAAATATGATAAACCTATTCCGTTAATAGCCTTCTTTGATACAGGGGCAGGTCAATCTTTCCTCAATTTCCAAATCCTTCTTGAATCTCATTGGGTTCCTTTTGAAGCAAAATTCAGGTCTGCTGCAAGCAATGTTTTCACTACACATCACATTACCCGACATCTAGTAACCATTCAACTTTTCCCAAATTGTTCAATTCAGACCAAACTGATTGGGTCTACTCTTCCAAGCAAAGATTTTCTTCTTGGTTTTGATATTTACAGTAGGCTTAAAAAGTTTAAGCTCATTCCCAATGGAGTTCAGTTTAAACAACACTTTCAAGCCTATGTAGATTTTCCTAGAATGTTTACGCTTACCTCTATTGAATGCCTTACCCAATTCAAACATTTGGTGGAACAATTTTATGCAGACAACCATACTGATTTCCTCACTAAATGCTCTCACCCTTTGTGGAAAAACAAAGATTTCTTTGTCAAACTCCTTTTTAAGAAAAATGAGGATATCAATCCTACCAAAGCCAGTCATTCGGGAATGAATCTAGAACAGATAAAATTAGCCGAGGCTCAGTGTTTAGAGCTTCAACAAACAGGCCTGATTGTCCCTTCTGATTCTCAATGGGCCTGTGAAGCCTTCTATGTGAATAAAAAAATCGAACAGCTCAGAGGGAAAATGAGGTTGGTTATAAATTATCAACTCCTCAATCACTTTCTTCAAAATGACAAATTCCCTCTTCCTACCAGGCCAACAATGTTTGCTAAACTGGCTAAGGCCCAATGGTTCTCTAAGTTTGATCTCAAATCGGGATTTTGGCAGCTTGGTATTGATCCACAAGATCAGCCCAAAACTGGGTTTTGCATCCCCAACCATTACTTCCACTGGATCGTTCTCCCTTTTGGGCTTAAAACAGCACCCTCTCTCTTCCAGAAGGCAATGACCTAGATTTTTCAACCTCTTCTTTCCCAAGCTCTCATCTACATTGATGATATCCTCCTATTCAGTGAGTCTTTTGATGATCACATGCAACTTCTACATCAGTTTGCCAGCCTGGTAAAACAGTATGGCATTATGATCTCTAAGAAAAAGATCATTCTTGCTATTGAGGAAGTCCAGTTTTTAGGTATGCACATAAAACAGGGCACATGTACTCCAAGCCTGCATATCTCTGAGGCAATTCAGAATTTCCCCGAACAAGATCTCACCAAGGTCCAAGTCTAACAACTATTGGGAGTCATAAATTATATCCATGATTTCATCCCGAAAGTTGCTGAAAAAATAGCTCCTTTGAGGCTTCTGCTCAAGAAAAATTCTCCTTCATTGTCCATTTCCCAAACTGAGGCTGTCCAACACCTTAAACAGGTTATTTCAAATCTTCCCTCTCTTTGGATCCTTTCCACAGGAACTCGAATCCTTCAAACTGATGCCAGTGATCATTTTTGGAGTGCTCTGCTTCTCGAAGAAATTGATGGCTCTAGAAGACTATGTGGATATGCTTTTGGTCACTTCAAGGATTTCGAAACCCACTACCACTCTACTTTTAAGGGGATTCTTGTAGTAGAGAATAGTATTAAGAAGTTCAACTTCTATCTTATAGGCCATAAGTTCTTGGTCGAAATGGATATGAGCTCCTTTCCTCAGATGCTCAAATTCAAACAGAGACAAGTTCCACATCCCCAACTCCTTCGATGGGCATCATGTTTTTCCCAATATACTTTTGAAGTCAAACATATTAAGGGAAAAGATAATGTGGTAGCAGACTTCTTCTTCAGACCATCCAGCCATCAACATGTTCTCTGCTTCGTCTTCTTCTTCTCAACTAGCCCCTCTTAATCCCATTCCACCTACTCTTCCCTCCTTTGAGTCTCCGGGGACCAAAACCATCATTGATCAGCTCATCCACCATCATCAACTTCAGTTTTTCCAAAAATTTGGAGAATCCATTTTAAACCCTTTTGGAATTAACCCAACCTACCCTTTCTCTCAAGTCTTTATCCTCCATCCAATGGATTTTCCCGACAATCTCCTCTGGTTTTTCTTCTACTTATGTCACCAATATCATATTATGATTGAAATTGACACTAGAAGTTTTTCTTTCTCTTCTCAAATCCATCCAAACCTTCTGACCTTTCTCTCATGGTTTAATAACATAAACTACTGGAAAGCCCACTTTCTAAACCAACCCCCAATCTTTTCCACTTACTCACTTCACCGAACTGTTTATGCCTTGACCCCGTTTTCTAAACTCAGGTATATTCCCAGCCATAAACTATATCAAATCCATTCTTCATCCATCTCTCAACTGAAGGCCCAATACACTGAAGCCCAAAGGATATTATTCCAAGAGAATAAGATCATCCTTTCTAAAATTTGGCCCAATACTGCACCGTGGAATCAGTTGTCTCTCCATCCAAAATACGTGGACATCCAACGAGCTAAAGAGGAGTACTACCAAAAATTCCAAGTTTCCCAAGATCCATGGGAAATGTTCACCCCAGCAGAAGTTGACGCCAGTCACAACAATCCAAAAGCAAAAAAGCTAAAGGTTATCAACTGGGATTGTGTCCACCACAAATTTGTCACTCAAATCCAAGATCATGTTGCTGATTGCACCTGTCATTAGTGTCCTTCCAACTTAGCATCCCTCACTAGCTCTGATTATGAAGAAATGGACTAGTAACATGCTTTTTAGACCGGAGTGCTTGTTTCTTTTAATAAAGCAGAATCTTACTTTCGCTTTTACAAAAGCAGATTCTCCACTATGTATGCTTTTCTTTTCTTTTGTAAAAGAGGTTTGTGACTCACACACCACTACGCTTTGTTAAGCTTTTCTTTTAGCTTCATTCAGTTGTATAAATGTCCAGCTCTTTGCCATTGTAAGGGCATAGAATTTACGAGTGAAGTCATAGTTTCCTTTGAAGTCTTCTTTGTAGTTCCTCTATGTTCCAGTTGTATGAAGCTTTGGTTTCAATATAAGTTTGAAGTTTGTTTTTGGCTACTATACAAGATCTCTGAAAACCTTTGTGCATTTCTCTTTCTTTATTTTCAAAAGCAGGATCAAACCAATACATAAGCTGTAGTGCTGTAAGAATTTTGGTACATTCCTTGATAAAAATGTCTGAGTAATGCTGGCAGGATCTTGTTGATATTTCGCCGAAAGGAAATATCACAACTAGTAAGAACGCACTTTTGATGATACTCCTTGGGATCTTTCCACTCTTCCTACTGTCTCAGCTCCTTCCACTCCTATTCTTATGTTCCAGCCCAATGAAGAAGACTTTCCTCCGCTCATCAAAAGTGCGATCTTCGGGTGGAGGGACTGGTGTAGGTTGAAGTTCTTTTCTCCATGAGGGAGCTGAGTATTTGACCAATTAATCATATTTTCCTGAGGGTTGTCCAAGAGTGTCAATAGAAGAATCACCATTTTGGTAAGCAGCATAGAAAGGATTAGATTTTTTCTTTTTCTTCCGTTTGGAGGATTTGGAAGGAGCAATTGAATCGGGGTACAAACATGAGGGGCAATTACAGTTTAAGTCCCAGAACTTACGACATGTACTCGGGTCTGCATGCCAAAAGATTGGCTTGCCATCAGAAGAAAAAGATTTATATAGCTCTTGTGTGGAGGAAAAATCTTCAGGATCACAGGTAGGAAGTGGCTCAAAAGGAACGAAGATCATATGAACAGTAGGGAAGGATATGCTAGCTCTTGGTTTCTCAACATAATAATGATTGAACTTGATGGATACAATACCTTCTGGGTTACTAGTCATTTGAGACTCAGTAGACTGAACAGGTTGATTTGCGGCTTTATGAAATTTTTCATAGTCTTTGACCCATGAATCTGGAAGGAGTTGTACTAAATCAGATCTAAAGATCTGCCTAGGAACATGAATACAGGAAGCTGCATGTCTTTCGTCTATTGAGAGTAACAAGGCGTCTTCACCGCTAGGAAGAGAAAGATCCATTGCGTGGTTTTGAACCCGATAGTCTATTTGCTTGGGTAAAGTTGGGCAACAATTTGTGGTAAAGGCTGAACAGATTGGCATGGGACAGGCGAAGAGGTAAGATCTAGAGGGTCTGTAGAGGGAGTGTCAAAAGAGGGCTCAGGAGAGGAGACTTGAAAAGCAATTGTTAGTGAAGAATCAAGGACCTCTAATGAAAGAGCGTTTGGTCGCTAGGTTCATCATCAGCAAAGAAAAGAGACTCAAGGTCATCATGTTTGATTGAACACGAGACCAGTTTCTTGAGAGATGGTGGAGAGGAGATGAACTCCTTTTCTGTTTTGTGGGCAATTTTTTTGCAAAATGGCCGGTCTTGTTATAGATGTAACATCTACCAGAGTGCCGCGAAGAGTTTCTGTGCTTCTTCTTTCTGAAGTACCGAAATTTGCGGGGTTGAGAAGAAGATTTGGACAAGAATTGCTTTATCTTTGTAACCTTCCTTTTAGAGTTCTTGCATCCTTTGCAGCGAGAATTGATTTCTAACTCGGGACGGCGACAGACTTGCTCTAATTCTTAATTACCTTGGAGGTATTGGCGAACAAATTTGCGTTTGCGACACAATTCATCCAGAGCAAGAAGGACAACCTGTTCAATTTGTCCTGGGGAAGCAGAAAGAATAGTGGCATACCTTTGATGGATAAATGTCTCAGCACTTTCGGCCAGCATTCTAGGTAAAGAACTTAAGAACGCCTGCTTTTAACTGATGTCACCACCAAGCTGGTAAAACATGTGAATCATTTTCTGAAAATATCTATTCAAGTCATGTCGATTGTAGGAATTACATTTCATCTGGAAGTAGGTGCGTCACTGCACCTCTAAATGTTCTTGGAGATTGCCCAGAAAGGTATGGTGTAGAAGAGAAATGACTTCTGGAAAAGCGTAGCGGGTGAGAAAGACCACTTTATCTGCTTCAGTGAGAGTTTGCCAAATCCTTGAGAGTGCCAGTGAATCGTGCCACGAATTCAGTGAGGATGGTATAACAGCGGTCTTCGGTTAAGTTTTTGGTTGTCATCCAGGCATGAAATTCTTGGAAATGGTTAGGCCACTTAGAGGGAGGTATATCATCAATAGTGAACATGGGGCCACTGCCAGAGCTTTTTGGTTTGGAGGTAGGAGAAGAAACATAAAGGGGAGCTTAATTGTCCATGTCGGACTCTAGGTCAGATTGCTACTGTTAGGCAGAGGTTTCTAGAGCCATGAAAGCTTCAAGTTCTGGTGATTCAGGTTTAGAATCAGAGGTGGTGTCAAATTCTGATCCGGAAAGACTATCATCTGAATAATTTTTTTACATCGGAATCAGAATCTTCCGAGGTTTCTCCTTGAATACCGGCTATTTGAGCAAGACAGTTCTGATGAATAGTCTTTAGTGTAGAGGTGAGAGGATTGGTATGTGAAATCATGAGTTGTGTGTTTGGCTCTGAAGTTTCAGCTATCTTAGCTTTTCCTCAGGCTTGTCTAGTCTTTTCTGCTTTATCAGCTTGCTGTTGAAGTTTGTCTTCTAACTTCTTTTCTTTGAACCATTTGACTAGATCAAATTCTTGTCGGGGAGGAAATGTTTACTGAGAAGGGAAGGAAGAGGAGAAAGAGGTCTGTAAAGGAGGAAAACTAGTAGGAGATGGAGGATAAGAGGAAGGTGGAGAGAACAAAGAAGGAATTGGAATGGTTAGAATAGTCCCAGTGGCTTTCAGATTTGAAATGGTGTTCTGGAGGAAAGAGGCTTCAACTTGTTGTTGTTATTGGTATCTCATGAAATCTAACCCCGGAGGATCAAATTTAAGAGTATCTAATCTGTGTTGTAGTGCTCTGATGAGATCTTTGACTTGAGTGGATTGATTTTCAATTTGGGCCGCCACTTGCGAAACGTTTGAAGAAACCTGGGTTACTCTCTGATTTATTTGAGAAAGAGTTGTGTTCTATGCCAGGGCATTCTCAGTTTGCCAATTTAGGACCTCTTCGACTTCACTGACAGGTTTCTGTTGTCTAGAAGGAAGAATTTCTAGTTTTGCATTGGCAATTTTTGGGACGTGTCTTGCTCAGCCTCCCGTTAAGCTGAATCGGACTGGCCTGAGTATCTCCCATATTTTTTTTGCTAATGATCTTTTGTTCTTTGGCGATGCCTCTTTTGCGCAAGTCCGCCTCATGGAACATATCCTAGCTGACTTTTGTGGTATTTCTGGCCAAAGGGTGAATAGGCGTAAGTCTCATCTATGGTTTTCACCTAACACGCCAACATATTTACGGGGTACGATCTGTTCGGAGTTTGGCATTACTGCTTCAGTTGACTTGGGCACCTACCTGAGGGTTTCCTTGCTTCATGGGCGAGTGACTAAGAAAACCTTTCATTCCTTGCTTGACCGCACCTGCAACCGCTTTGCTGGATGGAAAGTCAAATGTCTATCGAAAGCTTCCTGCTCCATTCCGCTAGGAACCGCAGCCATGACACTCCCCTTATACACCATGCAAACAAAGGCTATGTCGAAGACGTTTTGGATGAGCTTGAACGTCTCTATCGTCGTTTCTTCTGGGGTGAAACTAGCACTCAACACACCCTTCACTCTCTTCACTGGAAAAAACTTTGTCTGCCTCGACAGTATGGGGGCTTGAGCTTTCCAGTGCTGCGCGAAACCAACCAGACTATGCTCGCCAAGTTAGTATGGAGTTTGATCTCTAAAGCACATCTGCTAGGCAACCGTATTCTGGCAAGTAAATATGGTGGTTGGCCAGCTTTGTTGTCCCAATCCTCCAAACCCCATTGCTCCCATATTTGGAGGAATATGACGCAGGCTGTTGTCTGGATTCAACAAGGGGATATGTAGTGTATCGGGGATGGCCATACGACGCTCTTCTGGCTGGATACATGGCTCGCTGATGAACCCTTAATTAATCTGACTTTAAAAGAGATACCGCCACCCTGGCTAACTGATACGGTTGCTACTTACTGGCTTTCCACAGGGGGATGGAACCTTACACTCTTACAACACAAATTATCTACAACCACCCTTGCCGCCTTACAGCTTCACAGTCTGTTTGGAACGTCATGCAGGCCGGATGAGCCACGTTGGTGCTTTACCAACAACGGTCAACTCTCTCTTAAATCTTTGAAGCAATTGATGCCCTCCAGGGCCAATTTATGTGCTTCATCACACTGGAAACTCCTTTGGCGCTTCAAGGGGTCGATACGAGCCTACTTCACACTTTGGCATATCTTCCATGGCGCTCTACCGACAGCAGAGTTCCTGTGGAAACGCAGCATCCTCTCTAACCCCAGTTTGTACTTGGTGCTCATATCCCTACCAGAATTCCCTCCACCTCTTACGGGATTGCGGGTTTGCGGCTGCCATCTGGAAGAATCTGCTCCCTGCCATATTCCTGTTACCGTTCTTTAATAAACAAGATCCCACGGCCTGGCTGCTGGCTAACATCCAATAGGATGTAGATAGTTACTCCATGGGGACTTCTTGGCCGTATGTATTTCGTTAAACTATCCACGATCTGTGGTTGAACCATAACGCTAGATGTCATGACTCCCCCATTTCTTACTGGACCCTTATGCTCTAGCTGCAAGAAGCTTGGGTAAGACCTTTGAGTTTCTTATAGCTTGGGCATAAGAGCTCCCGTGTTACACGGTGATTTTTTTGCTGACTGTCCACCAATTTTGGATGCATATTTTATAGTTCACTACAAGAAAAATGCAGATTTACGACGGAAATTTGCGAGGGCCAAGTAGCCATTGCAACCTGCGAGGGCTTTGCAAGAATGTATAATTTGGGGTGGACGCGTTGACCATCCCTCGCAAATCAGTCGCAATTGCGAGGGCTTTGCGAGGGCAAAATATTCATCGGTATTTTCGGCGGATTTGCGATGCCAATAATATCCGTCACAAATTGCGAGGGATTTGTGAAGGATAATGTGCGAGGGATTTGCAAGGGCATGAAAGCCCTCGCAGATAGCGATGGATTTGCGAAAGATTTTAAAATTAAAATTTTTGAAGAATATTGCGAGGGATTTGCGAAGGATTTTAAAATTAAAATTTTTGAAGAATATTGCTAGGAATTTGCGAGGGCATGAGAGCCCTCGCAGATAGCGATGGATTTACGAAAGATTTTAAAATTAAAATTTTTGAAGAATATTGCGTGGGATTTGCGAGGTCTAATTTGCGGGGATTTGTGAGGGCATGGGAGTCTTCGCAGATAGCGATGGATTTGCAAATGATTTTAGAATTAAAATTTTTGAAGAATATTGCGTGGGATTTGCGAGAGCATGAAAGCCCTCGTAGATAGCGATGGATTTGCGAAGGATTTTAAAATTAAAAGTTTTGAAGAATATTGCGAGGGATTTGCGAGGGCATGAGAGCTCTCGCAGATTTCCCAGATTTGTCAGTTGAGAAGAGTCAGAGCTTTAATTGGAGGTGCCCAGGTTGCCTAGCAGTGCAGCTGACTTCATCAAAGGAGATTCAATATCTCTGCTTTTGTGGGAAGAGGCTTGATCCACCTTCAGATTTGTATTTGACACCACATTCTTGTGGAGAGCCTT
>JAXGGT010014527.1:0-18319 GCA_035583425.1 Marsdenia floribunda
ATCTCACCAAAAAATTAGTTCGGGGACCAATCTCACCAAATGACCATAGTTTGGGGACTATTTATGCCAATTTGCCTTTAAAGTATTAATTTTAAGAAAAATTTTATGGTTCAATTTCTTAACTATTTACTTTTTTTCGTATTAGTCATAAAACTTTAATTCTATACACATTGATCTTTTACCTATTTTTAATTTCACAAATTGGTCATTTCTGGTCATTTCAATCAAAATTAGTCAATATTCAGTCAGTTTTTAGCATGTAACATTAAGCTTAGAGGACTTTATTGTCTTTTCATGTTAGGAAAAAAAAAAGAATATAATATATTCTATTTTATATGCATATTAGCCCTCTTTGTAATTCAGTTAGTCTATTTTCCCTTCTCTTTAGCTAGAATTTGGAGTGGGAAGGGCCCAAAGTAACAAAAATATCATTTAAGTTTAATGAGTGTATCAATCATATGCTAAAAAGTGATCGATATTGACCAATTTTGATTGAAAGAACCAATTTAAAAAATTAAAAACAAATAAATGATCAATTTGTATAAAATTAAAGTTGTATGACTAACTCAGAGAAACATAAATAGTTAAGGAATTGAACCAAAAATTTTTCCTTAATTTTAATAATATGGTCTTTTTCTTCTATATATATATATATATATATATATATTAAATACACTTTTAATAACTATATACTCACTATATGCATATATTTATTATATATTGTGAATATTTTTTATTAAATATGGTAATATTTACATAAATTTTTGAAATTTTAAAAACTTAATTATATATGAAAATAAAATTTATAAAAAAATAATGTAATTAAATATATGAAAATATTAGGATAAACTAAAAGATACATTCAGCCCTTGAATGTATCCTTAGTATATATATAAGAATATAGAGTTAGTTTCTAGAAGCTTAATTTCTTCCAATGGTCCTATTGTTATCATATGTAAAAATTAGGCTTGTTTGGTTTTTTTTTTTTTTTTTTTTTAATCTATTTTACTTTAATTTATTAATCTTCTGATTTTATTTTTTATTTTTAGTTATTTTATTTATTTTATATTTATTTCTAAAATATATTTTTTCAAATATTTTTGTTCTCTATTTTTCAATACCTTTTTGTATATAAAATTATTTTTTAAATTACTTGTAATTTGAAAATTCACTTACTTATAACTTATTTATTATATATACATATATAAATTATATAATAAATTTTTAGAAACTATTTTTCTTTTTAATGTCAAAAAGGATTGTTTTGCCCTTGTAAATCTGTGAGCCGTTGGACAAGCTCCTGTATTTGGCAAGACATCATAGGATGAAGAGATATGCAGATCAACATAGGCGTGATGTGGAATTTGAGGTTGGCGATATAGTGTTTTTGAAGTTGACTCCTCAAATTTGGAAGAAGATTAGCAGCAAGGATGTTCATCGTGGACTGATTCCTTAGTTTGATGGACCTTTGGAGGTTGTGAAGAGAGTTGGCAAAGTAGCATACAAACTCAAGCTGCCTGATAGGTTGAAGATTCATCATACATTCCACATTAACTTTTCAAAAAAATGTTTAGCAAGGATGAATTGGAAGCTTCGAGGCAACAGGACAGACGCACACCACCAATGGTTTGGAAGTAGTTTGTTAAATTGGTAGAGAAGATTTTGGACCGTAGGACGATAGGACAGAGTTAGAAGAATCAGAGGATAGACTTCCTTGTGCATTGGAAGGGCGAATCTGAGCTTGATGCTACATGGGAGAGAGATGACACTCTTTGGCAATTTGAGGATGAGATTGCCAAGTACTGGACGAAGCAGAGGTCGATGAGGACGTCGACATCTACAAGTGGGGAAGGTTAGTCCCGGGGCACATGGCATGCTCAGAAGCAAGAGTTTGTCATCTGTATAGAGACGTTGTTTGTGTGCCCGAAACATGCCATAGGTGTTGGGGACATGTATGGAAGATAGACTTAGACATTTGGGACACATGTGTTGGGGTGGCTCAAATGGTGACCATGCTTGTGCACGCATGGCATGCCTTAGCTATGGAGTGTGTTAGACCTGAGTGGCACACATTGGTTCGATGGACAGAATGAGTGGGTGTGGACTCAGATGGTTCGATGACATGACAGCTCGTGTGGGTTAGCCGTGACCGTGTAGTGGTGTGGACCATGGTCAAGTTAGGTAGGCAGTTAAGCTAGAAGACTTGGTCAACTTAGAAGGTTCTAAAAGGTTCTAGAGAGTCCTAGAAGATGAAAACTTGGTCTCTTGACCTGGGATCAAGGAAGTCTTGCGGGTATGGGTTGTGAGTCTTGAGGATCTCCGTACATGTGTTACGATCTCAACCATCGGTGAGATCCTCTCTTCTCTACATAAGGAGAGAGCTCATTCATTGTATTCATTAAGAATTCTCATATTCTCTAGTGGATTTAGAGAGAGAAGCTCTAGAGTGTAGTTCTAGAGAGAGAAAGGCGTGAAGGCATAGATAGGCTAGATAGTTGTGTGCTTGTTCCTATCTAGGCTAGAGGTGTTAGCCCGAGTGACTTTTGTTCATAGGCACTCACGTTTGTAACTTATATCCTTTTCTATTTGGAATATAGTGAAAGGTTGGGCGCCTTTGCCTGTAGTTACTTGTGTTTGATTGTTATTCCCTTCTTTCAATAACTTCTGAGAGATTTTGAGTTGTGTATTTTGGTTTGTGTGTGCTAGGACAGACACCTCGTGACAAGCTAGGCTCCAACTCATCCATGATCATCAATTCATGCAAATGTAGCACTAATGACACCTTGACCATAGCCAAAAACTCAATGCCCAAAATCAAGTCAAAATCATAGAAGAACGACCGTCATCCTATATTGGCCCTTCAATGTCCTCAGCTTCAACTCGACCATTGCATTACCCTTGACTCATTGCTCCTCAGCATTTACGGTCTTGATAGTGTGGGAACAATCTTGTAGTGCCAACTGCAATCGAGTAGCTTCCCTATCAGCTACAAAATTGTGTGTCGCTCCGTAATCCACCATGGTCAACATCTCATGGTCATTCACCAACACGTGCACACATAACAACCCACGTACAACTCTTAGTCTTGCTTCCATCTGAATGGTATTGCACAATTGGATGGGATTCACGCGTGCAAGTGATTCCCTTTATGTCCCACTAAACTAACCAACTTGGGCAGCAGCCAAGTTCCTTTGTACATGCATAAGATATATGCCCAGTCTCCTTATAGTTATAGCACTTCATACTATCTGCTTTCGACACACCAGAGTTCCTTTGCTTGTTAACAAAGTCTCCCTTCTTCTTAAGCTTATTTACTATCGACTTACCCTTGTTCTTGGCTAGGAACTCCCTCTTCTTAGGTACAAGTGGAAGCGAAGCCTGAGAATCTGCCAAGCTATCGGTCATGCCAAAGGCCTCAACAATATCCTTCAGGTCTTGTCGCATAAGTTCCACTCTAACCCACTTCTTCATCCCTGACAAAAAGTTGAATAACTTGTTCTACTCGGACATGTCAGAAATGTTAAGAAGGAGAGAAGAGAATTATGTCACATACTCACGAATAGTCCCTGTTTGTTCCAACTTCTTCAGGCTCTCCCTAACTTGCCAAGCAGTATTCTTGGGTAAGAATTATTGTTCCATCAATTCTGCCTTCAACTCTCTGAATGTCTGTACCCTAGATTTCTTGGGGTCTGCCTCCCTCGTTCACCTCCATAGCTTGGCATTGTTTGTCAGGTACATAGTTGCAATGGCAACTTATACATCCACTGGTATCCTTGCCATCTCAAAATAGTGCTTCACATCCCATATGAAGTTCTTGAACACTTTGACATCCCGAATACCATCGTAAGTCTTAAGCTCAAGAATCTTTACCTTGGACTTACCAGAACTACTAGCACCAGTAGTAGTCTCCATGTAATGCAGTACCCTTTTCAACAAACCAACATTAGCTCTCAACCATGTCTTGAAGCCATCCCAGATTAGAGGACATATCAATCTAATCCACCAGCATTGGCTCATTTCTACGTTATTCATAATTACCAATAGCATTTACTAAATGCAAGAAAAGAGTTTCTAACCTCATCAACCGATCACTGGCTCCTGCATGTACATTTGGAGAAGAATCCAAGCGCACTCCTTAGCTTCCATCTTTGGATGCTTCAACGGATGAACTTGATATTCTTGCAGTACATCTGAAAACTGCGCTCTGATACCAAACTTGTCGTGAGGTGTCTGTCCTAGCACGCACAACCTAAAGCACATAACTCAAAATCTCTCAGATGTTGTGAAAAGAAGGCAATAACAATCAAATACAAGTAATTACTGGCAAACGTGCCCAACCTTTCATTATATTCCAAATAGAAAATGATACAAGTTACAAACGTGAGTGCCTACGAACAGAGGTCACTCGGGCTAAAACCCCTAGCCCAAATAGGAATAAGCACACATCTATCTAGCCAATCTATGCTTTCATGTCATTTCTCTCTCTAGAACTAGACTCTATAGCTTCTCTCTCCAACTCCACTAGAGACTATGAGAATGAATACAATGAATGAGCTCTCTCCTTATATAGAAGAGAGATGATCTCACCGATGGCCGAGATCGTAACACACATACGGAGATCCTTAAGACACGAAACCCTAGCCTGCAAGAATTCCTTAATCCACTAGGTTAAGAGACCAAGTCTTCATCTTCTAGGACTCTCTGAAACCTTCTAAAACCTTCCAAGTTGACCAAGTCTTCTAGCTGAACCGTCTGTCTGACTTGACTATGGTCCGCACTAGTCCACACTACTGCACAGTCACAGCTAACCCACATGAACCGTCATGTCACCAAACCATCTGAGTCCACCAAATCAATCCATCCATCGAACCATTGAACCAATATGTGCCACTCTGGTCTTACACACTCCATAGCTAAGGTACACAACCAAGGCATTCCATGCGTGCACAAGCATGGTCATGTAATGCACTATTTGAGCCACCCACATGGGTCTCAAACATCTAATTCTGTCTTCCATAGATGTCCCCGACACCTATGGCATGTCTTGGGCACACGAACAATGTCTTTGCACATATGACAAACTCCTGCCTCTGCGTATGCCTCGTGCTCCAGGACAAAGGGTCTCACAAACCTCTCTCACTTGAAGATGTCGACGTTTTCGCCGACCTCTGCTTCCTCCAGTACTCGGCAATCTCGTTCTCAAATTGCCAAAGAGTGACATCTCTCTCCCACGTAGTGTCAAACTTTGGTTTGCCCTTCTAATGCACAAGGAAATCTATGGTCCAAAATCTTCTCTACCAGTTTGTCAAACTGCTTCTAGATCACTGGTGGTGCGCTTTTGGCCTATTGTTTTGAAGTTTCCAATTCATCCTTGTTAAAATTTTTCGAAAAGCTAACGTGGAATGTAAGATGAATTTTCAACCTATTAGGTAGCTTGAGTCTATATGCTACTTTGCCAACTCTTTTCACAACCTCAAAAGGTCCATCAAATTGGGGAATCAGTCCACCATGAACAGCCTTACTACTAATCTTCTTCCAAATCTGAGGAGTCAACTTCAACAACACTACGTCGCCAACCTCAAATTCCACATCACGCCTATGTTGATCCACATATCTCTTCATCCTCTATTGCGCCAAAGCCAAACATAGATTAGGCTGCTTAGTTGGTAGCAGTCTCACTTATGATTCGAGAGGTCATTAGTTCGAGACATGACAGAGGCAAAAATGCTTCAAATTTTCAAAAAAAAAAAAAAAAAGAAACCATTTTTTCTTTCAATGTCATGCTTTGTAATATTTGAAATTTTTTAGTTTTTTTTTTTTTTGTGATTTTATCATATGTGATAATAATTTCAAAATTTTTGTTAAAGTTCTTTTCATTTACCCATAGATTCATTCTCCCTTCTTGTTTTATGTTATTATTATTTTTTGTTTTATAATTAATTTCTTTAGTTATTTTTTATATTTTATTTTACCAATGATAAAAGATAAGAAGATATCATTTTTTTTAAAAAAAAGAACAATATATATATATATATATATATTAAATTTACATAAAAAGCCATAAGATGTGCACTTCAAAGTTTAAAAGTCCAAATAAAATTTATTCAATTTTTTTAAAAAAATAAGTCAAAAAAATATATTCAATTTAATTACTTAGTTTTTGTTATGAATATGAATGCCATTAAAAATGAAATTTCATGTAGCTTCATTAGATAGTGATTTATTGAAGCTTTATTAATGAAGCTTTATTTATGATCAAGATAATATAACATTTATCTTATTCTCCCTCTCCCCACAATATATAGTCATTATAAAAGAGAAGAATACGAGAAGTGGGAAGAAAAAGTTACAAGAAGAAGGAAAAAAGAGAGAAAGCCATGATAAAAGAGAAGAATACAAGAAGTGAAAAGAAAGAGTTACGGGAAGAAAAAAAGAAAGAGAAAGGAAGAAAGGAAGAAAGGAAGAAAGGAAGAGAGAAAGAAGAATATTATATGTAAATATAGTGTTCTAGTAACTTTTTTAATTTTGTTGTCAAAAAAATAATAATAATAACTTTTTTATTTTTATTATATTTATTTATTAAGTTTTATTGCATATATTATTTTTATCACTATTATTCTATATATTATATCAATACTTATATATTTCAATAAATTTACAACAGTTTTGTTCTTTTTTAAAAAATAAATTTATATGATGTGAATGTATATTAAATTTTAATAATAGCTTCATTCACATCAAATAAATTTATTATTAAAATTTAAAATTTATTCTTAAATTTTAATAAAATGTGTATATATATTTTTAATAATAATTATATAAATTTTTGAGTTTTAAGTTATTATTTAATGTTTTGAATATATGATGTTCTATTTTTTTTTATTTTTATCATTTATTGTTTATTTTTCTTTTAAATCTTCTTATATGATCCTTGTTAAATAAATATTAACTTAACGGAAGTTAATGACGTTAGTTTTTTAAAATTAATTAAATTGTCACATATTTTATTAGGAAATATCCCGCGCTAGATATCACCCAAAATCATTCTTTGTTAATTCTTCTTGTATAACATGTACTTCTTTTTTTTTAATTTATAAAATGTGTCTTTTATAACATCAATAGTAAATTATGAAATTCTCATTACCTTAATATATGTTTTCTTAATTACATGGGCGTATATTTAATAACTTGATTTGGAATCTTTAAGGCTGTTTTTGGATTGAAATTATTTTCCAAAATTTCACTCAAACTCAAAAAAAAATGAGCTGTACTTGTTTGGACACCACCTGACATGTTACTATTTATGTTCGTCCAAGTGGCAAAAAAAATGAATAAAAATGAATAAAATATTCAATATATACATATAAATATATATATAAATATATATAACTCAAATAAAATATCATCATTACACTAATAAAATATATTATTTTTGTCTCCCATTTGCTAGACAACTTCTTAACTTGTTCCCACTTACTCTTCGTTTTTTGTAATTCACTCAATTCTTTTTGAAAAAAATGAACTTTCTCAAACAAGTTCTAATCCAAAAATACCATAAATTTTTTTTTGAGCTTCGACATTTCTAGAGAATGAGATCTCCCTTAGATTTGTAAATATAATTTATAATTTAATATATATATATATATTAATTAATTCTTAAAAAATAAATTTATTAACTTAATTTTTTTCTTCATTCATTCAACGAAATGAAACAATAAATATTTTTTATTTTATTTTAACCATGTATTTGTAAAGGAAAATTGGCCATTTTAGTCCCCTAACTAATTTCGTTTGGACAAAGGGTCCCTATTTTTTATTTTTAGATAAACGAATCCCTATTCTTTTTTCGTTTGGACAAAGGGGTCCCTGTTCTTTATTTTTGGATAAACGAACCCCCATTCTTTTGTTATTTGGACAAACGGGTCCTTTTGACTAATTTTTATCTAAAAATACAACAAAATAAGAGAGAAATTATGAGAAATTAAAAGATAAAATGAAATAATTATCATCACAATATGTAGAATAATAATAAATCATGTTAAAACTAACACTTTTTTTCTAAATAAAATTGGTCAAAGGGATCTGTTTGTCCAAGCAAAAGAAGAATGAGGATTCATTATCCAAAAATTAAAAAACAAGGACCCTTTTGTCCAAATGAAAAAAGAATGAGGATTCATTTAACCAAAAATTAAAAAACAGGGACTCCTTTGTCCAAACGAAAAAAGAATGGGGATTAGTTTATCCAAAAATAAAATACAGGGACCCCTTTGTCTAAACGAAATTAGTTTGGGGACTAAAATGACCAATTTTCCTATTTGTAAAATATATTCTTTATATATATATATATATATTTTAAAAAATGTGAATTGGAATAAATAGTCCCCAAACTATGCTTAATTGTGTGACATTGGTCCCTACAGTTAAAATTTCTATGAACTCACCATTAGTTTAAAAAAAAAAAAAACTGCCCAAGACATTATCATCATTTCACTGTACATTAATACAAAAAAAAAAAAAAAAGGGTTCAGGAATGCGTTAAACTTTGGGTGTTCGAGGCTTGAAAATGACACAGTCCCACAACACTCATAGACCCAATCAGAAAGATAATTGACCGTTGTATCAATTTGGGTCTTGCTCAATGCTGGACCATGCAATGCTTTAGGACTCTTTAACCTCTTCACACTATCTTCCAACATGGCCAAAGCTTTCATATCCTCTTTCCCACCAGACAACATCAAATGTTGCTGCTGCTGTTGTGGTTGTTGCGAAGCATAAATAGTACCACTACAACCGCTAGTTGCAGCAGTGGCGGCAACGACCGCAGTGGCCATTGAGACAGGCGGGTAAGCTAGCTCAACAGCAAATCTTGATGGATCAACTATAGCAAGCGGTTGCACTTGATACGAAGACGAAGACGTAGTTGATGACAAACCAGCAGCGAAATGACCACCACCACCACCATTAGTGCGCTTGCGGTGGTTATGATGATGGTGAGGGGAAGAAGAAGAAGACGACATTAGGGAAATTGATTACCAGGGGCATGATGCTTTTTTTTTTTTTTTTTTTTTTGTATTAATGTATAGTGAAATAATGAAAATGCCTTTGAGCAATTTTTTTTTTAAACTAATAGTGAGTTCATAGAAATTTTAATTGTAGGGATCAATGTCACACATTTAAGCATAGTTCGGGGACCAATGTCACAAAAAAATTAATTCAAGGACCAATGTTACCAAATGACCATAGTTTGGGGACTATTTATGCCAATTTACCTTAAAAAAATAACATTTTTTAATTCTAGATTTGTAATCAACTTAATCCATATCATTCTGTATTTGGGGGCAATCTAGTATATATTTAATATTTCAAGCCTTTTTAAATCATGAGACCTTAGACGATCTCAATCTGGTTAAGGTTCCAATATCTGATTGCCAGTTCATTTAGTTATATATAAATATACTAATTTACATAGTAGTTGCACGATTTAATGCTTTTTTTTTTTTTTTCAAAATTTGAGAACTTTTTCTTTTAATATATTTTGAACTCATGACCTCTCAGATCATAAGCGAAGTTGTTATACATGGAGTTAAACCTTTTTGACAATGTTAATAATGTTTTGATAATAAATAAATTGAACATACATAACTTATTTTCAATACATAACTTATTTTCAATTTATTTAAATAAAAATCATTTATCTTCTTTTTTTTTTTTAATGATCCATTTTAAATTTAATTATAATTTTCCTATTAAACTGTAAAAAGGCATAGCTCAATTAGTAATAATTTCACTTATAATATAAGAGATTATGAATTTGAAACATGATAAAATTGAAATTGCCTCAAAATTTCAATTAAAAAAAAAAGTCTTCCCACGAATTAATTTTTTTTATTATTATTTTTGTATCCAGTGATGTTTTTGAATTTGTAATTTTAATAAAAATATTAAGGTTATATTTGGACAGCCATTTAATTGAGAAAAAGTGGCATTTTTCCACATATAATTTCTGACTCATTTGGATAGCTTTTAGACATAAATAAAGCTGTATCTCTTACACTCTAACCAAATAAAGTTAACCCCATATACTTAGGGGTTCAAATCCACACGCAATGAAGGGTTTCAAATTTTTCTACAGACATTACCGGTTGATTCGGTGATTTGGGCGTCTTCTACGAATTTTGAACATGTAGAACAGAAAAAAAATAAAAATAAAAATAAAAATAAAAGTTCACTGGTAATGTAGTTTATTCGAAGTTGTTTGTATCAAGAAATCATCTAACCACCACCATTTACTAGCCTATTTAAATCAATGTATCTACCTATCTTTGCTTTTCGCTTTCTTTGAGCAGTAGCATATCTATGGGTGGTAAAGATCCGTGCAAGACACATTACAGACGACGCATGCATTATAACTGTGTGGCGCATTGCAGATCTTCGACATCAAATCGAAAGTTTAAATAGGTATTTTCAGTCTCAGATCTATTAGTTAAGTGTTATACCTTTCGCAACTTCATTATCTTGAATGATCTTTGTTTCGATTCCTTTGTAGATTATGATCCTGTTGTGTAAATTTGATTTCGTTTAAAATCGTCTATCAAATTGCATTGTATGCTGCCTTTTATTTACATCATATTTATTTGTTTTTGTCTTCCTGTACTGCAACTGTGTTTCGGACTATGTCAAGTCCTATGCACTTTGTTGTTGTTGTATTTGCCCAACTGATTTGCAGTCTTCGACTAGCGAAAACAGTATTACCGCTTACTTCTGATAGACAAAGAAAGCTAAGGTACCATCTGTACTGTTGATCAATACATCATGATTGTTACTTTTTCCCCCTTTTAAACTGATGCTTGAAACCGCTATGTTTAGTCGACTATTTTTTTTTTTTTTTTGTAAGTCCATGACATATAATAGTAATGTAAAACACATCTGTTGCTCTATTTATAAATTTATAGTCGTCAGTATCACCGTTAGGTTTGGTTCGTTTGTGCATTACCATGATCATATCAGCATATACACATATATATTCATTCGCATGAACATGTACATGGAAATGTTAAACCATCGTTTCCTTTTATTTTTTTTTTAATGCATGCTGGTGATCTTGTTATTTCCATATTATTTCATACACTTTAGCGAAGGGGAAAAAATGAAAAAAAAGAAATTATTTTGGTTCATTTTTTCATAAATTGGTGTACGAAAATGCTATTCATAGATGTTACAAAAGAGCAGTGATAATACACGTCAGTCGTCCAGTCAGCGAAAAGTTCAGACTCAAAATCTTGAGGATCATTTCCTCATTGTTCTTCGTGATTGGAAACTGAAAGACAATACATGGATACAAGGTCGATTCGAAGCATCTGTTTGGAAACATATATTGCATGAATTCAATAGTTTCATGGGTAGTAGCTTTACAGTCGCTTAGCTAACACAGAAATTCACTAGAATGAGGGACCAGTATCTTGCAATGAAGTCTATACTGGAAGATTCGTCTATCACTGGAATCTAGTTGAATCCAGTTCAATGCAATATCGATTGCAGCCCAGAACAATGGGATCGTATCAAACAGGTACTTATCAATGATACATCTATTCTTATATATTGTACGGTGCGATTCTTCTGTTATTTGCTCTTGAATATTAGTAGCATGTTCCACTACAATTTCTAATCATATATGCTATCAACGTTTAATTGCTGAGATCATATTTAGAGTTGTTCTTCCCATATTGTTAATTTTATCGCAAATTTTGTACATTCGATTAAATGTAAACAACAAATTTCATATATATCTTCATTTTTTTGTAGAGAAAGCCAAAAGCTAAGCATTTGAAAGGTAACAGAGGTCTCCCTCATTACGGATTGATGGGAGAGGTTTTTTGGGACAGTGGTGCACAAGGTACATTTGCATGCTCAAGTATGGAGGAGGCTCTAACAGATGATCAAGAACAGCATGTGATACAACAACATATGCACCGTAGTCTACGGTCACCATTTCCAGATAGTGTACCACTTTTTGACTCAGTAGATGGCGGGAACAAGACTCCAAAAGCGATGAGTACAGATACTAATGCATCGCCAGGCTCAACACGGAAGATTGACGGTACAGTTCCAGGTGGTCAACTAGTTTTTTATGAAAAGAAAATGAAACTATCAACCATGGAGAGTGTGTGCAAAGTATGGAATGCAATCGCTGAAAAGGCTACAGCTAAAAAAAATAAATACCTTGATGAATCAACTCTTGAGAAGCCACCTTCTGTAAAGTATTGCATCAACCTTCTGCGTGAAGACTGCGGTGCAGTTCCTCCTACTGTTCAGGTTGAAGCATACAACAGATTTTGGGATGATGTGTTTCGTGAAGCCTAGGTTAACTTCGATTCAGAAACACGTGTTCATCTTGCTGCAACCAATTTTATGGGATTGGATTTTTAGATCAATGCCTCCGTACTTTGGATTTCACCGTGGATTAACCGATGCATTTCATGCTTTAATTTTATCCTTTTTTCTTTTTAGAATGGACTCCTAAGTCCTTATGTTTCTATTTTAACGGTCTACATCCTGTTTTATTATTTATACGTTACGTGTTCAGTTTTCATTCATATTTACCATCCACCGTGCACTTTGGATTTGTTTATGCACTTTTTTTTTCTTCAATGCGTCTTTATCTTTATCTATTAATTTTGATGATTGATGATTTTAGTCCAATAAAGTAATACATGACTATTTTTTTTTTTGTTCACAAGCATGGGATGCACATGCATGTACTAATATTCGGATATCCAGAAAAATATAACAAGGACAAAAAAAAACATGTATGGTAAAAAATACATTGAGGACTTGGTTGTTATATCACTTTGAATATCATTTTTGGTCATGATTTATAACCTATGTTATGGTCGACTAAAATATATTTTGTTTTTAAATTTTTAAATTTTTTATTATTATTATGTCAAATTCATCTTCATCATCTGGCGATGAAGAGGCTTTCAAGCTGTTTGATTTAATGATGCAGACGGATGATCTTCTTAACAGAGTCTTTACGCGTGAATTATGTAGGACCTCTATTCTTCAGGGTCGAATGTGGGTAAAAGAGCTTATTAACGGTCATCCAGCTAGAATATACCAACGTCTTGGAATGCAAGCAGATACATTCAAGAAATTATGTAATCTAATTTCAAATTCATGGATGTGGGTAAACATGCCGCAACGAAAGATTGATGTGGTTGAGAGTCTTGCCATCTTCTTGCATTGCGTACGATGGGGTAAAAAGCACTGGGATTTAGCAGAGCGATTCCAACATTCAATTGAAACAACTAATAGACACATCAAGAAAATGTCAAGAATCCTCGTTCGAATGGCATCGAGTATTATCAAAGCACCAAATTGGGACGTCATAAACTGAAAGATAGAGTCGAATCCGAGATTTAATCCATGGTTTAAAGTGCATGACAATTTTACGTTTTTCTATACATTTATAGTCTATTAATTTACATTTATTTACATATTTTAAAGTTGTTGTATGATATTTTTTATATCTCTGTGCACAAATATGTTCAGGATTGTGTCGGCGCTATAGATGGAACTAGCGTCGCAACATGGATATCTGGCGAAAGACATGAAGTCTTCTGTTCTCGAAAGAATATGATATGCCAAAACATAATGGCTGTTGTTGACCATGACTTGCTTTTTACATTTGCACATACTGGTTGGGAGGGTAGTGCCCATGACGGCCGTGTTTTTTCAAACGCTGTATCCATCTAACATCACGACTTTCAACATCCTTCTCCCAATATTCTTTATAGTTTTTTGTCGATGTGTATTTATTCCAATTAAAATGTTACTATATAATGTTAAAGTTACTTATGTTTTTTACGATATCAGGTAAATATTATTTGGTTGACGTTGGTTATGCGAATCAACCGGGATTCCTTGCTCCATATAAAGATGAGCGATATCACAGAAGTCAAGTCCGACAACGCACATGTGCTTTTCGTGGTCCGAGGAAACTATTTAATCATAGACATTCATCTTTGCGTAACGTTATAGAAAGGACATTTGGAGTGTTAAAAAAGCGTTTTCCCTTCCTTGGATCCAATATTGTGAAGACAATCCAATATTGTCATTGCTAGTTGTGTAATTCACAACTTCATTCGTATTAATGACATTGGAGACAAAATTTTCAAGGAATTTGATTCAAATGATGCCAACCTTGAAAATATACCCGATGATAATGGTGATGGCGTTGAAAATATACCCGATGATAATGGTGATGGCGTTGATGTTCAAGGAAGATCGGAATACGTTTTCAGTAGGCCTGAACAGATCCAGGCATAGAGTAATTTTCGAGATTCAATTATATCTCAAATGTGGGATGCACATACAACATCTACAAATGTTTAGTCCACTGCAGATTATTAGTCTTCTTTTTCTTTTCGTTTTTTGTTGGTTTTTAATATTTCCTTTTTCGAACATTGTAGCTATTTCGTTTTAGCCTCATAACTCGCTTCTTTTCCGTTACTCTAAATTTCACAAGTGCAATCCAAATGTAAACGAATACACATTTCCTTTCTCTGAAATGTTCTCGTTATTCACAAAGTCTGACCTCCAATGCAAATATAGCTATGCTTTATAGACATGACCCTAAAATTTGTACTACCTAACATATCTCACAGTCGTTACTTTTCAACACAATGGAAGATATATTGGTATTTTTTTTGTGCAGAGGTTTACCAACTATGTACTACACTCTTCCCATACATATCTGCATACCTCTCAAAAGAAGCATCAGTCTATAACACCTTCTTAAATGGACATTTATGGTAGTAACACCATTTGAAAAGGTGATTTGAATGCAATAATTACCACCTACCCAAAGTTTATCATTACTGAATTTCATCATCGATCTCATATCATTGTATATATAAGACTTCATTTGCATACATTCTGGCAATATGAACTCAACAATATACATAAATATTCCTCTTATCGGACAGTTATCAAGTGTTAGGCATCATGTGGACTCTTAGGCAGTACCTCAGGTTCTACAAATCACACTTTGAAGTGAAATGGCCAGCAATTTATGAGGATGTGTTGGTTGATTTGCTTATGGACCACTTACTCAAACATTGACTTGAAGCGGAAGTCCCTTAATGGCTCCCTCATCGGCTTGCAGAACAGATGAATCAGATAACCAACGGAGAGTTTACAGAATCAATGTTGCGCGATGAACTTTTCGACATTGTGATTCAGTAAACTGTTGAAACAACCCTGGTATACATGGGTCCCCGAGAATAACACTTCATTCGTTGACCCTCACAGATTCAATCAATGGGAAGATTATATATAGGTAAAGCCAGTAGTTACCAGTGTATATATATGGTTTGGTTATATGTATGTGTGTTACTTTCGACTATACATTTCCATCTAATCTATTCGTTTATATTTTATTACAGTTTTGGTCATCAAGTACATATGTACAAGCATGTATGGATTTTCAAAAAAAAAAATTTGCATATATATAATGCATGTTTACGTGTATATATATATGTATATGGTTTTTGTCCATCTAAAAATTAATAAATTTCTATCTTAATATATGTTATTATATTATATTAATTATTTATATTAATTTTAATATTATGCATATATGTTTCGTATACTTGTATTTGTGTATAGACAAATCCAGACAGCAATAGGTATCTAATAGAAGGTGAAAAACATTATGATGTGTTCAAGTTCTACTACGATTGGGGAAATCCTTTAGGACACAATGGTGTTTCGCCCACCGTTGGGAAAGTGCCTGCAGATGAAAATGTTTTATCCATCATACATTCAGTTCCAAAAATCAAGGGTTCTACCAATGAGTACGCAGGTGGGTATTTTGCACCACCTTCTCAGCCATGTCAGTACAACATAAATAAGGATCAAATACGATCTCAACGGCTTAAGAAGTTGAACGAGGATGAGTGCATTTTGGTGTCTTCTTCTTCATCTGTCCCTTCTCCCTTAACTCGACGCGGGAGGAACAATGCTCGAAGTTAATGTTACTCTTTTAACGCATGCTTTTATGCATTTGAACAAATTTTTGATATTATTACGGCGGACTTATCTTTTGATGCATACACCTTAAAAATATGTATGTATGGATTTTTTACTTTAGTATTATTGGTTATTAGCAAATATTATGTTGATTTCATGTTTCAAGGGTTATTTATGTCTTTTTATGTAACCTTTTAATATGTTCTTGATTTGCTGACCAATTTTTCTTCAAAGTCCTGCTGACCAAAATTTTCACTTGAACTGTACTTGTATTATTACGATTTCACTTTCATATTTTCATTCATATTATTCTGGTCATTTCTATTATATATATATATATATCCATAGTTGCAAAATTCGATAATTATTGTGATTATCACTCTTATTTGGATTATCATTATTTGGTCATAAATAATCCCTTTTACTAAAGTATATATATACACACATATATATTGAGAGAGACTCGAGAAACATATACATATATATATACCTTTTTTTTGCAGTATTATACATATCAAAATTATTTTTATTAATAAGTTCTATTGATATGGTTGGTTTTTTTATTTTAAGTTGAATTATAGAATATGTTTTTTTTTTTTTTTTTCTTTTTAAACATATAAAATATAAAGAAAGTAACATATATTTCATAATATACATAATTTCAACATATTACACATTTGTAAATATATATTTACAAGTATATATATATATATTTATATCTCTATATATATGGTATCATATTTATTTATTTCTTTTTTAATATCTATATTATTCATATATTTATTCGGGTAAACATATATTTTTTTTAAACCTCATTATATACAAAGTATTTATGTTGCTATGTATCCCAATACATGTTTTACAATATCATCGAAGAGGGGCAAACTTTTGAAGGAATGAATTTGGCGGTGTAAATGCAATATGGTATTCTGTAATTTTTTGGATTGTGTAATCAGATCAATCAATCTGATTTACTGAGCCCGCCGTTGATCACCCATTGGGAAAAGGGAAGGACACCAACATTGACGCTTGGTTATAATATTGATGGAAATTTGGGAAAAATTTACTCAACATCTTCGTCTCTTCCATAGCAAACCTAAAGGCTCCTAAGACTTACACTTCTGCAACACCCTGTTCTAGCTCAAACATAAATATATATATATATATATGTTTGTATGTGTAGCTATTCAAGTTTAGTATAATAAGTTCTGAGTCATGGATTTGTGTATTTAATAAATATATATATATTTTTTTATAGTCAACCAAGTAAATATAATTCCTTTGTCCACCATTGTCTATTTGTCATTTCAAAATCATATTTTTCCCTCTGGCGGGATGGTGAAGAAGAAGCATGTTGTGCGGTCTACCATACCTAAATCTTCGTGTGATACATCATCTGTTGCCATAGCTAGACAGAGACAGCAAGATGATCATGCGACACTCAATTCTAGGCTGCGGGCTATGCTGCCTGGGTTGGGTGTGAAAGACAAACCTGATTTACACGTACCAGCCAAGGATACTGCTAATTTCTTTTGCAGATTGTTTGAAGATCATTGGGTCACACTTTGGTCAACAAAATCAATCACTTATGGCAAGCCGCCCAATATAAGGGAACTTCAGGAATTAGAGGGTTTTGTAGAAATGATCAGTGAGCAACAATAGGACACCCTTGTAAACCATTGCACCGAAGTTTCACCTCGATTGGTCAAATTATTTTATTCCAATGCCTTCGTTCACGAAGACATAAACAAGAATTTGATGGTTCGGAGCATGCTTAAGGATACAGAGTACAGTTTAGTGCAATGGATGTCAATAACTTGTTCCGAATGCCCAATGAGGGGTACACCCTAAAGGATTATTTCGAAAGTACTGTTCTCAGAAAAGGCTCCATCCATGACCAAGTTGCTAAAAACCTGTGTGGGTCGTCTAAGCTAAGTATCAACTCATTGTCCATTATTGGGCATGCGATTAGAGGTATAATTGCCCAATTTATCCAAAGCAGGTATCAAAAACAACTTGGAATAACTTATTACTTACTGATTTTCATACGATGAACCATAATTTGATTAATTTTGGACAGTGTTTCATTCACAATGTCCATTTGGGTATTCATCAGAATGAGAGGGTATTGCCTTACGGGGTGATAACATATAGATTTATAGATTTTGAACCCTCAATACTTAGTATTTAATATGTCTCTTTACCATTCATAGGACTTTTATTTGTTATTTGGATTATTATGCTTTAATAAGATTAATATTAAATTGTTGGGTTTTTAATTATATTT
>JAXGGT010014613.1:0-18296 GCA_035583425.1 Marsdenia floribunda
CATGGAGATTGTTGTCCTCCAACTTTATATGAAATTGGAAAGTCGATTGCAGAAAATTGCAAAGGGCTACCCTTGGCAGTTGTTGTGGTTGCAGGTCTCCTTAAGAAAGATAAGAATGTGGAGTCTTGGACACAAATTTCTGAAAGTCTAAAACCACTTATTGCAAGTGAAGGCTGCATGGACATTGTAGAACTAAGTTACAAACATTTACCGGACTATCTGAAGCCATGCTTTCTTTATCTTGGAGCATTTCGAGAAGATCAAATAATTGATGCCAAGAAGTTGATCCAATTTTGGATAGCCGAGGGTTTTGTGCAGAGTGATGGGATCAAAACCAGGGAGGTAGTAGCCAAAGAGTACCTGATGGAATTAGTTTCTAGAAGCCTAATTTTTGTTGCCCGGAGAAGTTCCAGAAACGAGGTCAAGGAGTGTCGTGTTCATGACTTGTTGCACCAATTATGCCTGATCAAAGTTAATGAAGATGGCTTTTTCCTGGTTCTAGATGATGTCTCGAATCATTCTTCTACCCTATACAACGGCTATTGTCGTATCATTTTTCATGATGAATGGCTGCCTTTTCTTGATTCCAAACCTATTGTTCCAGGTCTTCGAACATTACTAGTTTCTGTGAACAGGTTTGTTTTAGATTCTTATACCCCTGGTTTCCTGAAGGAGTTTAAACTCATAAGAGTTTTGGACCTGAGTCATGCTATGGTCACGAAAACCGGTTTTGATTATATAACGCAACTCATTCATCTAAGATTGTTGGCAGTTCATTGTGGATTTCCAATCCCACCATCTATAGTCAATCTTTTGAGACTAGAAGTTCTGGTATTCCATGGGGCGGTTGGAAGAGTGGTCTTACCGAGTGCTGTGATTAAAATGGCAAGTTTACGGCATATATTTGGAAGACTTTGGATTATTGAATATTTAGAATGTTATGATAAGTTGTTGCCTGAAATGTCTTCTCCATTGACAAATTTGGAGACTTTAACTACAGTAGATTTTGATGATGATGAATTATCATTCAAAAGGGTAGCTAAAAGTTTGTCGAACATACTGAAATTTGGTTTTCGATGTTCTTTTTGTGTTCATTTATCAAGCTACTTCAAGAGACTTGAATCTCTTAAATTAGAAATCTTTTATGATCGGAGACAAGAAAAGAAAGCTATTTCTCCCTCCACAATGGACTTCCCCTTAACTCTCAAGAAACTGAATTTGACTGTATGGAGACGATTATCAGGTGCCATGATGTCATCCATTGGGAAACTAAGAAATCTTGAAGTTCTGAAACTGAATGCAAACTTCGAGAATGACAGATGGGAAGTGGAAGATGATGAATTCTTGCAACTGAAATACTTCGATTTCAAATCCTCATCCGTTCAAGAATGGAATGTGTCCGATGAATCCTTCCCTTGCCTCGAACAACTTCTTGTCAGAGAATGTCTTGAACTCGGAGAACTCCCTGCCAGATTCGGTTCAGTTACTACCTTGAGAAGAATTGAGGTAAGCTATTGCAGTGACAGTTTGTCAAATTCATCTCAACAAATTGTTGATGATCAAATGGATGCTGGAAACGAAGGCCTTCAGTATAAAAGTTATCGAATGTTTGGATCATGAGAGGCAAATTCTAACTCCTTTCCCTTACTTAATTCCTTTTTCTCCAGTAAAAATTGATAATGTTAATAGAGAAGGGAGAAAAAATAAATTTTGTAAATAAACAAGGCTTTTTAGAAGGATGTCTTATAATCTTATATATAAAAAAGATATATATATTTGTGGTTGCTATCAAATATTTTGACAATTGATCAAAATATTTTTATTCTTAGCCTAAATATCTTTTTTATTAAATAACTTTTTTTTTTTTTTTTGTGGTATAAATAATTTGCTAAAATATTTTAATTAATATTTTTCTTATTTAGTTATTGTTCAAACTACTTTATTCTTAGTCTAAATATTTCTACTTAAATATCTATTTATTTTATGATCCTAATTCATTTAATTTTTTTAGTTAATTATTTTAATATTTTTCTCATATGGTTATTATGGAAGCTACTTTTATTCTTAACCTAAATATTTTTACTTAAATACCTATTTATTTTGTGGTCTTAATTTGTTTAATTATTTTAGTTATATTTGTTTGTTTTCGTTATTGATTGTTTTAGTTAATATTTTTTTCATTAGTTATTTCTTAAAGTACTTTTATTTTTAACCTATTTATTTTGTGGTGTTAATTTTCTTAATTATTTATTTTTTATATCAATTATTTCAATTATTTGTCAAAATATTTTTTATTGTGTGAAACTTTAATATATTTGGTCCCTAATGTTTATGTATTTGGTATAATTGATCCCTTTTTATTTTATTTAGAAAGTCTCAAATTTATAACGGACATGTACATTTGGTCTCTCCTTTTACAAAATTTATTATTTGGTTAAGTCAAAATCTATTGTTTGATCTACCCAAACAATAGATTTTGAAAAAAGATGGATTAAATGCACATATCAGTTATATATTGGGAATCTAATAAAAAAAAGAAAGAAAATAGATCAACTGCAGAAATGATCATAAGATTAGCAACCAAATTCACATATTTTCATTAATAGATGTTTTAGTTAAATGTTCATTAATGATATCAATTATTTTGGTTATTGGCCACAAATTTATACTTCTAATTTAAATGTTTCTACTTAAATAACTATTTTTTTTTATATATAATTTTAATATTTTGCTTAAGTAT
The DNA here is from genome assembly GCA_035583425.1 of Marsdenia floribunda. NCBI lineage: Eukaryota > Viridiplantae > Streptophyta > Magnoliopsida > Gentianales > Apocynaceae > Marsdenia > Marsdenia floribunda. Next base: position 2,741 of record JAXGGT010014613.1, read on the forward strand.
TTGTATTTATTATCAATTATTTTTTTGTTATTAACCAAAATATTTTTTATTTTTAGCTCTCAAGATCAAATTATTAATAAAGTAAAATTTAATTATACTAATTATATTTTTTATATTTGAATTCTAAGATAAAAATTCAAATTTTTTTTTTTATTTAATCTTTATACATGCAGAAACTTAAAAATATATTTAGATGTCTTTTTCAGTGTTTGAATTAAATATTTATTTTTGTTATTGGTTAAAATATAATTTTGTAATTAAATCAACTATTTATTTTTGTATTTCAAATATTTTAATTGAATATTAGTTATTAACCTAAAATATTTTAATTATTTATTTATTTTTATCATTTATTTTAATTATTGAGAAAAATATTTTATTTTAAAATTAAATATTTTCGGTTAAGTATTTTTTTAAATTAAAATATTTTATTGACAGAGAAAAATTTTAGAAGTAAAAGATGTAATCCAAAATATTTTAAATAACATATTAAGATAAAATATTATGTCGATAAAAAGTTTTAATCATGAAATATATATATATATATATATATATATATATATATATAGCTATGCCAACAAAATGTAGGATACAAAAATTTTAATATTATTCTAAAGTGTAATTTATTATATTGATTCAGATTTTTAATTATTTTATAAATTCTCTAAAAATATATATAAACCTTAAAAATTATACTCAAAATGAAAATAAAAATAATGTATTATGTTTTTTAAATATCTTAAATTGTTTTAAAATAAATAGATTAAAATTGATTTTTTTTAAAACAAAAATATGCATATTAAAATATTTTCTTTCCAAATGCATATTAATAAAATATAGTCATGTAAATTTGTTAATTATCCACCACGCAAATAGTCAATTCCCCCCACCTCCCTCCTCCCCCTCCTATTTTTTTTTTTTTTTTTTTTTTTTCTCACTCTTATTCGCAAAAATAAATTCCCTTTAGAGGAGAAAAATTTTCAGGGAATTCTTGTACCAAATGATCCTAATCACTTTTGTAAAAAGTAAATTATAATTCTCATGTGATTTTATTTTTACTATATAAAAACTATATTATTGTATTACACTATTTGCTATCTTGGTATTGATTACTACCAAATATGAGAAAGTTTCATACCCGTTTGCCTAACTATGAATAATTATTGAGATAAGTAAAATAACAAAAATAATTTACTAAAACATTTAACCCATAAATATAATCTTTCACATTCTTGTTGAAAGTCAAAATAATTGAGTAGATTAAATGTAATTGAGTAGATTAAGAATATGTATATATATATTTCTTTTATAGTGTATATTTTAAAGTAAACTGATTTATTATAGGAAATAAATTAAGTAATAGTTATATATATATATAATTTTAATAAATAAAATAAATTTTTAAAATAAATGCAATTAAAATCATAATTTTTTCAAGAACTACATGAAATAGTGTTTTTATAAAAGAAATAAATATTATATGTCACCATTATAACATTTTAAAATTAAATAAGGATTATAAGTTACTATTGTAACATCTAGAAATTAAATGAATATTATGACTTATGAGTTATCATTGTAACATTTAAATATTTTTAATAATAGATAATTAGTCTTCTAATTAAAGGGTAAAATAGTCTTCACAATAAAGGAATAAACATCCTTCACACACTTTTATATGCCATATATTAGATAAATGATGTATGTATCACTTTCCTCGAGTTCACGGAGAGATGATTGAACAGCTTCAAAAACTAATGATGACTCAATGAGGGTCAGACAGATTCACCAAGCCATTAAACTCAGGTTATCAACTGGCTAATTGTTGAATTGAGCCTGATCATATACTGACAATTGAAAACCTTTCTTCCTCCCATATAGGGATGGCAACGGGGACAGGGGTTTGCGGGGACTCCTTCCCCCATCCCCATCTCCAGTTCCCACATGTATTCTCCATCCCCATTCTCATTCCTTGTGGAATTTTTTTTTTTTTTTTTTTTTTTTTTTTTTTTTTTATACTATCCCCGCCCCATTGGGGATCGGGGATTCCCGCGGGGAATTTTTACCACTTATTTTTTATTATTTATTTTTAATTAAATTATTAATGCAAAATTAATTAATAAATTTCGTAAATAAAAAATAAAGTATTTCCTCACATGGTTTTCAATATAAAAGTTTGAAGCCCCGCCAAATTTTTTCTTGCAATAATTGCATTGAGCTTTATCCACTCCATCAACTTTTAACTTCTCAAAATGTTGCCAAACAACACTCTTGTGCCTCTTATTTGGTAATTGAGAATTTGACTCATTTTTCTCACCAATTATTTCATTTTTCGGATAATTCAATGGTGTGTTTGAAGCAACATTTGGTGTTTGTGTTAATTGTTGAGTTGGTTGTTCTTGAAAAGACATAATTTACTTTACAAGTAATTCAATGACAAGAGGAGTAATATTATGTCAATATTCTTGTAAGTTGTAACTTATAAGTAAAATATCACATTTAAAAATTGCAATTACTATATTAATATAATTTTACTTTTATGAAAACATAGAATTAAGAAAGTGAATAATGAATATATATTATGGTTATTGTTTTATTTTTTTGTAACCGATTTAGTATTTACCAAATAGTTTTATTTTTATTTTTTTAAAATAATTATTATTATGCTAATTATGATTTTTTATATATGTATATATTATGTATATAATTAAGAAAGTATATATTATAGTCACTATTCTATTAATTTGTGTACAATTTAATATTTATTAAATATTTATTATGATTTATTTTAATTTTCTTAAAAAATTACTACTATAATTTTATTTTTATATAAGTATATAATTAAAAATATTATATATATATATATATATATATATTGCGGGGATGGGGACGAGAGCGGGTCTGGGATCAATGATTAATACCATTCCCGCCTCCATCCCCTATTTTTTGTTTCGGGGAATCACCATCCCCATCCCCGAACCCGGTCAAAGCGGGGATTCCCCTAGTCAAAATGGGGTCGGTATACGGGTTCCCCATCGAGTATGGTTTTAATTGCCATCCCTACTCCCATAACATCCCACCCCCAACCTTTCCTAATTTATTTTCAAATCATGTTTCTATGCTGTGTTGTATTATCTCTATGTATGGTTCTTGAAAAGTTGATTGTAGTATCTCAGGTATATATATAATTAGAGGGAAAAGGCTGTTTGATTACATTCAAGATTGCCACTGTGTTTAAAAGTAACTCACTCAGTTCCATGCCCTCCGTTGCATAGATAAAGCAGATAACATGCACATTTGAGAAGGCAATAGTGATTAATTTCATAAATTAAAACCATTCATATTTAGGAAAATAAGAATGAATTGTAAAAATAAATAAATACAATTTAGTAATTTATTATATCCCACAACTTTTTAGTGTAGCCTTAAGATCAGTAGTAAAGGAGTCTTGTAAAGAGTCTCACCTATTAATACAATCCGAGTGTCATAAGAGACTTGTTGTATGCTTTCATTTTTTTTATTTTTTTTCCCCTTAAATCACCTATTTTCGTTTTTTTTTTTTTTTTAGATATTCGACTTTTGAAGGTGTAAAAAAAGTATAGCTCAATTGGTAACAATTTAACTTATGATAAAAAAAAAAAAATTATAAGTTTGAAATATGACAGAAGTGAGAGTATTTCAAAATTACAAAAAAAAAAAAAAACTCTTCCAGGCTAATTTGCCCTATATATATATTTACAGGCAAAAGTATTTAATTTAAAAATTATATATATATATATATATATATATATATATATATATTTTATATTTGTCAAAAATTAAAATAATCAATACTTCTATTCTTTATAGACTTATACAATAACCACGATATTATACGCTATAATGAAAAATGCGATTTAAATTACAATTTTATATGTTTGGTTATTTTCTATGATCATAAATTTACTTTTAATAATTACTATCTAATTAAATATTATAATAATATTAATATATATATACACATGTATACATATTTTTTTAAAAAAAAAATTAGAATTCATTTATCGGAACCATTAATAATATAAGAATTAAAATAACTAATTTTCCTCTCTAAAAATAATAATTTAAAATATATATTTCAAAAAAAGAAAGAAAAGAAAAGATTTTTGTTATTTATTATGACGAAATTAAAGTTTTATAAAATGCAGAAGATATTAGGATTAATCATGACATTTTTTTAATTTAAATTTATCAATCTAAATATGTAATATTCTACATTTAAATTTGACAACAGATTAAATTAATGGGATGAAAGGATGCCTTTATGAATATCAGTGTATATATATATATATAAAATCTTAATACCTCCTTTAAATATTTTTTAATTTGCTAAATCTTCTACTACTACAAATTATTTACTGGTTATATATAATTACACTATTAATATTATATTATGTTAACCAAGATAATAACTTAATGAACATGAGTTTAAAGCAAAAAAATTATTTTGTTTTGAGTTTAAAAATATGTTTATTTAATAAGTAAGTTATCAAAATAAATCAAACAAATTAAATTTTTTTTTTAAATATATATTATGTATTTAAAATCTCACTTCTCATCTTTCAAATCATTTTATTATTTGGAAAAGTTCTCGTTTTTGACAAACTTTTCAAATGATATTTTATATTATAACATCAATTACTTATTTCTTCATATGTTCTTATTTAAATAACTTGTGCTATTTCAATCGAATCATATGTTATTATTTCGCGTATGTTTCAAATGTTATGTTCTTTATATGTAGTATATTATTTATTTATTTATTTATTGTTATCATTCATGCAAATGTGGTGTATATATATATTTTTAAAAATATTTTTTATATATATTTGAAATTAATACTTTTATTTAATAGCTAATAATATTTTAAATTAAATTAATAAATTATAACTTTAATCAAATAATAATACTTGAATATTAAATGAAGTTATAATAATTTTTTTAAGTGATAGAGTTATATTATTAAAATAGTAAAAAGTATTAGGATAATAATTTAAAGTCACAATTTTTTAAAATAATATTAACACAATTAAAATTTTTAATTTTTTATGTATACAATTTTATGTTGTCTAATTAGACTATAATATATTACATTTTATATTGTTATGCAAATCTTTAATTTTAATAAAATATGATTAAACAAAATTTATATATGTTATTACTATTTAAAAGGAATATATATTTTTAAGCTCATTGATATTTTGATAAATAAAGTTTAGACGTATTTTAAATTTCAAATAACTTTACGATATGAAAAGCATTTTGAATATTAATAATATCATTATTTTCACTAATATTAACCAACTTAAAAAGAAAATAGAGTAAAGAAAATGATGTATCTAATATCCATAAAATATAAAATATTATATTTCACAAATAGTTTTAATCATACCTAAAAATATATAAATATACCAATAAAATATAATTAAATATCCTAAAAATAGTTAATAGTTTAATTGCTACCTTTATAACACTATATAAAATTTTATTTTAATATAAAAAAAATCAATAAAAAATTTGTTCTTTTAAAAATAATAATACATAGAACCCAAAAATTTAAAATTTAAAATTATCAAGATATTAAACCTTAAAAAAATTAACTAAAAATTCTCGAACTCTAACAGTTTAATAAATCTTACTCCAAAGAACTTTATGAATAAATATTAATATGTGCTTTTTATTTTTGTTTATTAATTTTTTTTTTTTAAAGGTGAAGTTCATATATAAAATCAAGCTGTTTTATTTATTTTTATTCATTAATATATATATATATGTATATTAAGTCTTTATTAATGTAAATATAAAACCATTTATAAATTAAAATATGACAAATTTTAAAATAAATTAATAAATTAATAATTATAAAAATTACATCAAATTTGAATTTTTTAAATAAAATTGTGTTACATAATTTTCATTTTACAACAAAATAGACACATAATTATTAAAAAAAAATAGAAATTAAATTCGAACTAATATTTAATTTTTTGTCATTTATGATAATTGTACATTAGTTTTTAAAAATTAATTAATTAATACCATAAATTGTAGAAGTATATAACAAAATACCATCAAATAATTGATTACAACATTGAAATGTCAAAATATTTTTTAAAAATTAAAATAAAATTTTATTAAGTTGTTAATTTTTTTGTGTTCTATGTTAAATTAATAATAATTTCTTAAAATGTCAGATAATTACTTTTTAAAAGATATTTTGCCTTGGTAGTTACATCATCACAGACTACCTTATAAAATTTGTAAAATATTTTATTTTTAAATTAATTTATTTAAATTTGTGTTGAAAAAATAAAAGTAAAAAAAAAAACTATTTAAAATTAAATCAATCATATTGTTAATTTTTTATTAAAAATATAATTTTTTAAAAAAATTTATTTATTTAAGTCACGGACTAAAATAGATTTAAGTAAATTTATATAATTATGAATCTAAATAATAAAGTATTATTTGATAAGTTACAGATGTTGGTGAATATTTGGCTTATATTTCAAACAATCTTCATGTATTTAAACTTCCTCTAATCATATTTGTAATGATGATTATTGTAATTCATTTCTTCACTATTGCTACATTATCAGTTATGAATAAAATGTAACAATCATATTTTAATATTGTAACTTTTACAAACATTATAGTAATGAATATTAAATTGATAGTTATTATTGTAACATTTAAAAGATAAATAAGTATTATAAATTATTATTATATTATTTAAATTTTAGTGAGGGTTTACTTTTTTAAAAATAAACCTTCATTGAGAAACTTCTTTTGGTATATTGGCCAAGTTTTCTGCCTTAGACTCTTGACTTGCTAAGAGGTCTAGAGGTCAAATCAACCCCTTTCTCTTGGCTTGCCAAGAAGTGTAGGGTAATCTCATTCGGATGTTCCCACTACCTTCATTCTTTTTAATTAAAAAATTTAGGATCTATTTTGATTTAATTTTTTAAAAATTTAATTTTGATAAAATAGATCTCAAAATTTCTTAAATAAAATTTTAATTTATGACTTCTTTTTTTTTTTAAATAAAATAAATAATAATAATAATGAAGAGAAAGGGGAACCCATCATAGTCTTTCCAAAACTCCTGTGCAGAAGTTGACCGACCAGCATTTTCTGGAGAGAAGATATATCTAAATCTCTTTTCTCTTTCTTCCAGATTGTGATTCAGCGATTTGTGTGTGATTCTAGGTTCAGATTTTGCTTCATCCTCTAACCCATGGCCATGGACACTCGTTCAAGCTCTGATGGTCGAGTCATTAAAGAAGAAGAGCTTCACGAGGAACCAATAGTTACAAGAAAATCGCTCCCCTATCTGTCTTTGCTTGTTGAGCTTCATACTCTAGACCTGCAGCAAGAAATTTGGACTTCAAATTTTAGGATGGCTTCTTTTACGCGTCAAGAAATTTGGACTCTGCAACAGGAGGTGAAGCTGCAGCGAATGATTTTCATGCTCTTGCTAAATCATGGGGTTGGATCCCAGTCCCTCGATAATATTCAAACTATGGCTGAAACAGAAGCAGAACAAATTCAAAAGATCACACCTCATCTCAAGGAATTCTGTATAGAAATAGTTGATCGGTTATTGCAAGGTAATTGTTCTACTGGGGAGTACGGTATCTTTGCGTTCATCAACGTTATACTCTTAAAACTGAAGGATTTTAAGAAATTAAAACCAAATCTGATTGATCCTGTGAAGAAACAAATGCAAATCCTTGAAGAGATGTTAAACTATGCTCCCATAATTGCTAGGAAAATGACAAATCTTGATGAAAATTTGCAAAATTTCTTCGAGTTTTTTGAGCCTTGGGTTAATACCGCAGCATCTATAGTTATTCTGTATTGGGTTGATGAGAAGGATGAGAAGCCATTTGCTATGGTTTCTTCTTCACTACAGAAGTTCAATCTCAGCATTCTGCAGTACGTAAAAGCCTATATCTTAGTTATGAAGGCTTTAAGGCCATCAAATGTATCTGAAATTCTTGTAATGCGAAACACTGTTGAGCAGTTTACCGAAATGATTCTAGAGAAATTTATGGTGTCCACGGATGATCGTTTTGATATGTTCAGAGAAGGGCTTGCATTTTGGACTGCATTACTTGTGGATCCACCAAAGGCAGATGCTGAAGATGAGAAGTTAATTTGTACAGAAATAAATCTTTTGCTTGGCCAGGCCGAATCTTTGATTTGCTCACTCTGTTTGAAGAAATTGGGTGAAGATGTTGTTGAGAGAAGGAACCCTCTTCTCAATGATTTTCTAGAAAAGATTAACAAGGCCAAAGCGGAGGTTAGACAGCTTCATGTTCATCAAATTCCAGGTTTGTCATGGAACCATGCCCTTAAAACTAACTCAAGGGGACATTTTGATATCCTCTTGAGAAATTTGCAGAAGAAGTTCGAGGCTGAGGCGGGATTATTCCCGTTTGAGAAACATCTAATTGCAATAGTCCACGAGGAGCTATCACTTCTTAGGCCTTCTCTCATGGATATCTTTGAGCTACAAGAGGAGCACAAGGAACTGAGAAATACTTGGGTCCAAGCAATCAACATAGCATACCTTGTGGACTATGTTACAGACTTCTGTTTATCATCCACTGATATTCCCATTTGGTCTAATCTGATGCATATTTCTAATGCAATAGAAAAGATTCAGTCTATTAAGACTGAAGTATCAAAGATTAGACAAAATGATCATATGTACAACAATAGAGTCATTAGTTCCAAATTGAACTTCCAACTTGTTCTTCCCAAACAACAAGAAGCTTATAATGCAACAACTAAGGATGATTTCAAGGTGGGATTTATGGAGGAAGAACAAAGAATTATTGATTGTCTTATAGCAAGTGAGGCTAGGCGTAACATTGTTGCAGTTGTTGGGATGCCTGGACAAGGTAAGACACATCTATCACAGAGAGTTTTTCAAGATACATGTATTAAGCATCATTTTAATAAATTTGGACGGTGCTGCATCTCTCAAGCATATGATATTAAAAAGGTATTTAGAGACATTCTGGAAGAAGTTGGTGAGACTGTGTCTCTGGAGCTATACCAATGTCAAACAAAGGAAGACTTGGCTGATCAGCTTCGAAAATGCCTGAAGGGACAAAGGTATCTAGTTGTTCTGGATGACATGTGGGATGCTCAGGCATGGTGTGATTTGCAATTGTCATTTCCTGATGATAGAAATGGGAGCAGAATTTTGCTCACGAGTCGAAATCGTGATGTTGCTTTGAAAATTAAAGCTAATTGTTCAATTGTTGAGCTTCATCCGCTCTCACATGAAGAAAGCTGGAATTTATTGCAAATGAAGGTATTCCATGGAGATTGTTGTCCTCCAACTTTATATGAAATTGGAAAGTCGATTGCAGAAAAATGCAAAGGGCTACCCTTGGCAGTTGTTGTGGTAGCAGGTCTCCTTAAGAAAGATAAGAATGTGGAGTATTGGAAACAAATTTCTAAAGGTCTAAAACCACTTATTGCAAGTGAAGGCTGCATGGACATACTAGAACTGAGTTACAAATATTTACCGGACTATCTGAAGCCATGCTTCCTTTATCTTGGAGCATTTCGAGAAGATCAAAGAATTGACGCTGAGCAGTTGATCCAATTTTGGATAGCCGAGGGGTTTGTGCAGATTGATGGGATGAAAACCCGGGAGGTTGTCGCCAAAGAATACTTGATGGAATTAGTTTCCAGAAGCCTAGTTTTCGTTGCCCGGAGAAGTTCTAGGAATGGGATCAAAAAGTGTCGTGTTCATGACTTGTTGCACCAGTTATGCCTGATCAAAGCTGAAGAAGAAAGGTTTTTGCTGGTCCCAAATGATGCGTGTGGTCATTCTTCTACCCTATACAACAACCATTACCGTATCAGTGTTCATGATAAATGGGGGCCTTTTCTTGATTCCAAACCTATTGTTCCAGGTCTTCGATCATTACTTGTTTCTGGGAGCACGTTTGTTTATACTTCTTATACCCCTGGTTTCCTGAAAGAGTTTAAACTCATAAGAGTTTTGGACCTGACTAATGCTATGGTAACAAAAACCTGTTTTGATGATATAACCCAACTCATTCATCTAAGACTTTTGGCAGTTGATTGTAGATTTCCAATCCCTCCATCTATAGTCAATCTTTTGAGACTAGAAGTTCTGCGCTTCCATGCGGGTGTATCAGTGGTCTTACCGAGTGTTGTGATTAAAATGGCAAGTTTACGGCATATATTTGCAAGCAATTGCACTATTGAATATATGGAATGTTATGATAAATTGGTGCCTGACAAGTCTTCTGCATTGACAAATTTGGAGACTTTAACAACAGTATACTTTTTTGATGAATTATCATTCAAAAGGGTAGCTCAAAGTTTACCGAACATTTTGAAATTTGGTTTTGAATGTTCTTTTTGTTTTCATTTATCAAACTACTTCAAGAAGCTTGAATATCTGAAATTACACATTCCTTTTCATCCGAGACAAGAAAATGAAGCTGTTTCTTCCTCTACATTGGACTTCCCTTTAACTCTCAGGAAACTGAATTTGACTGTAGGGGGACTATTATCAGGTGCTATGATATCATCGATTGGGAAACTAAGCAATCTTGAAGTTCTGAAACTAAATTCAAACTTGGAGAATGACAGATGGGATGTGGAAGATGATGAATTCTTACAGCTGAAATACTTCAAATTCAGACTCTCATCGCTTCAAGAATGGAATGTATATGATGAATCCTTCCCTTGCCTAGAACAACTTCTTGTCAGAAAATGTTTTAAACTTGGAGAACTCCCTGCCAGATTCGGTTTGGTTACTACCTTGAGAAGAATTGAGGTATGCGATTGCAGTGACAGTTTGTCAAATTCATTTCAACAAATTGTTGATGATCAAATGGATGCTGGAAACGAAGGCCTTCAGTATTCAATATCCTGATTAGGTTCTCCACAACCACAACTGGATGGGTGAATCATGAGAGGTAAATTCTAAGTCCTTTCCTTGAATTCTTTTCTTTCCCGTAAAAAATGATAATGTTAAAAGCTTGAATCTTGAGAAATCTTTTCAGTCTGATATTTTCTTATTCCAGAAATCTTGCTTCCCAGGTTCAAAAATGAGAAATCAGATGGCTTATGTTAAGAAACTTTTGATGAATTTTCAGTCAATAATGGAAGGAACTTTGTTTTGATCCCATGTAATTTTTTCAGGAGTGCTTCTTAGTTTCATTTTGAACATATACAAAATGAAACAGTTATAAATGCGTGTTGGTTTCTCTGCAGATATTTGGTAACATTCTGTTAATGTCCATATCCTGCGAAACAGTTTTGAGCTAAACAAAAGATATAGAAAGATACCATTCTCATTTCTAAGGTGTAATTGTTATTTTATCACCTAATTACTGTTTAACTAACCTATTATGTTTCAACTAAACACGATGAAACTGTTTATATTAGCAATTTCCGTTTTTAAGTAATTTTTTATGTGATCTATTTTTTAGAGGTAAAACAGCTTTTCTCCCGCAGATTTTTATCCAAAATTTTTATTTTTAGATTTATAACTTGAGTTTTACTAAGTTCATAGTTACGGGACAAATTTGCAAATCTAAATCATAACAATTGATATCAGAATTGCTGGTGTTAAATAATTAATCATAATATTGTTGAATTCATAATTGATCGTGGACTCAAATACTGATAATAACCACAACAAAATTTCTTTAATTTGTTCCGTCATTAAGTAAGATCTAAGTTACTCATAGACGCTGTCATTGAGCAAGACCCGAGCAACAAAGGAAGCTTTTGAAGTCGTCTGAGCAAATGGTGGAAATTTGTTAATCCCAAGCAAGATAGCAGTAAAATTAAGGTAAATATTATGTTCTTTATGCGTAGATTTTTCAAACATTTGTGCCAAAAGAAATTTGATTTTTCCCTTTTTGAAGTTTTATTGTGAGAGACTGTCGAGGTGCTTCGGCTTCTTCCCCTGGCAATCTCACTTCTTTCCCTCGAGTATTCTTCAACTTTAGGCTTGAATGTGTCACATCAGAAGCAAAAGGAAAAAAACCATATAAAATCGATTGATTTGTTCCATCATTAAGCAAAATCCAGTTAATCATGGATGCTGTCAAGTCTATATTTACATTACAGGCTCAAATAGTGACAACCACAACAAATTTCTTCATTTTTTCTGTCATTAAGCATGACCCGAGCAACAAAGGAAGCTGTTGAAGTCGTCTGTGCAAATGGTGGAAATTTGTGCGTAGGTTTTTTCAAACATTTGTGCCAAAAGTTTTACTGTGAGGTACTGCCGAGGTGCTTCGGCTTCTTCCCGTGGCAATCTCACTTCTTTCCCTGAAGTATTCATCAACTTTTGGCTTGAATGTATCACATTAGAAGCAAAAGGAAAAAAAAAAATGAGACATGCTCCATTATCTTTGTTTCCATACTTCATATCTCATGGACAAAATAATATATAGAAGACCAAGCCTCTCAACCGGAAACAGTAATAAATCAAATAGGATCATCAGCCAACGTCACTGAAAGAAGAACATATTAAACTTTAAATTATTTCAAAATAAAACGCCCATTATGGAAATGCATCCTTGAAGTAAAAAATGCTAATTATTATATATGGTAAATCAAACAGTAAGTGTTGAAGGGAAAAATAACCCTTGGTGATGCTATAAGAGCTATTACAAAATTGCAAGCCATACAAGGAGAAACAAGGTTTTTAAAAGATGAAGCAACTAAGCACATTTCAGGGTGCAAAGCTCATGTTCAAGCATGGGCTAACCTAGGCTCGTGATAATCAGCATCAAAGCTTCCATTGTGCTTTGCAGCTTCAATGTCATATGCTTCTGCATCTCCTCTCTCTTCCTCCTTTGTCTCCAATTTGGCTGACCAATCGTACAACTTTCTCCTAAATTCCCTGCGAGCTGCTCTCTCATCCAATATTACCTCCTCAAATTGTTGTTCAAACTTGGCTTCATCCTCAGGTGAAAAGAAAACAACTTCCATCTTGTCAAGCTCTTCATACAATTTTTCAATTTTAGACTTCCAGTAGATACCCAATTCCAGTGTCCATCTTGTTATATGGTGTCTTTAGCAAATACTCATCAACCCATTCCCACCAGACTTGTCTATGCAACGGAGGGCATGAGTGGTTACTTTCACACGGATATGGCGATCTAGAATGTAACTGAACAGCCGTTTTTCTTGTACATTGGGCTTCTACGTTCTCCTTGTCCTACAGTAAGGCAGTCACCAAATAAAGAGGTTGTCACAAAGATTGATTTTTACCTCACAGCACACATTCATAAACCAGCTCCAAAAAGCATTCACAGCAGGAGGGGAGAAAAAACAAGGTATTTGTTGCCACCATCTTCGCTGACACGGTTGCCGAACTGTATATGGCGGCCGGCGAAGATGCCAACCCATTACGACCTTGGAATTAGGAATGGATTTCTGGAGCTGTTCTTTGACTCCCGGCTCCAAATTCTTCTCTTCGCCAATCTTCATCATTTTCTTCGATCTAAATGCCATTTCTCTTCTGTGATTTTTTTTTTTCACTCTTTGCTTGAATTTTCACAGAGCGGATCAAAATATCAAAGGTTGTCGACAAGCATAAACCCTTCCCCTCTTTCCCTCTTTTGGTAAAGGGACTAAAACGTTTTGTGAATTGTAGCGAAGATCGAAAGATTTTTCTTTTCTTTTCTTTTCCTTTTTTTTTTTTTTTTTTGTTTTAATTTATAAAGTAAATTCTGATTATTATATTTATGGATGATTTAGACTAATATTAATATTTTGTAATCTTTATGGATGATTTAGATTTATAAAGTAATTTTTTTTTTGCATTTTTTATTTAATATGTTAATATTAATATTAATAAGACTTTTTTTTTTTAAATAAAAAGGATTAAGAATACTAAAACTAAAATAATAATAAAATAAATTATCAATAAATAATAATAAAAAAAAAATAAAAAAGTATTACACCGAGAATGATAAGAATGCTAATTAAAACTAAAAAGATTAAGATTTTTTTTTCATATTTATTTTGTTTATTTTATTCATATTTAAGATATCAATATATATATATATATATGTATTTACTGATCTCCAGTTAGATTGGTTCGTTTCAATGAATGAATTTGCACAATTTTCTTTAAAAAAAAAAAGTATTACAAAAATGACGTAACTTGGCAAGCATCAAACTATGAGACAAAAAATCATGAATTGACAAATAAAAAACTTTAAAACTATATATATTTCAAAATTTATCAATTTTTTTTTAAAATTTACTAATCTTTGATATATACACACATACATCCATATTCTTTTGTCATAACTATTTTTTAAAATCTTTGAAGCAATTTATAATTTCATTTTTTAATTCTTTCTCATTCTTTTTATATTTTTATTTTCTTAACACAAAAATTTAAAAACAGAATAAGAATATTCAACTAACTAAATACATTACATGTTAATTTTGATAAGATATTTAAAATTAAATATTTAAAAATAACTAATCCCTAAAATTAAATAAAAAAGTTTTCAAAATTTTTTAAAAAATAGAGGTCAACGATAGAAAATAACTTCCCTTGAACACATATTACAACTTTTATCATATTGTACTCTCCAAAGAGCAACTCTTCTCAAAATCTCACCCAAAAGGTGTTGAGTTGAAATCCCATTCTATCTAAGAATTCTTGTGGTTCTGGAGGATCCAGCTACAGGAGAACCAAGAACAAAGAGCTCCCCCCCACCCCTTCCCCCCCTTTCCACCTTACTCTTTGGTTGGCCTTAAGAATGTTGGTTTTTAAGAATGAGTGATTATCCTTCTCTGATCCTTATGGCCCAACCTAAGTTTACCTGCTTAGTTCACTTACTTCTTCCCAGTCAAAATGGAAAGATAAAATATCACTTACACTCTTAATTTCTCATCATATGAGTTTCATTTAAACTAGAATATTTAAAATTCCAAAAGAATATCTCTTTATATGTTCTCACTAATGCGATTTCTTCATCAATAAAATTTACTATAGATGGATAAAATTTCTCCTTAGCATAAACATCCATGTTTAATTGTTTCGTTATCTTCCACTGTTTTCGATCTTTTAAAACCTAAAGTTCTACATTCATTCTATTATTCCCTAGAAGTGCACTGAGAGGGGGGGGGGGGTGAATCAGTGCTCAAACAATTTTTATCGATTCCCAACTTCCCTTAATATATGCCTTTAATTAATTCAACTAATCTTGACCCATTGCAAACTGATTATCAAATGGCAGCATCTTTTCTTGTATTTTATCACTTCAAGATGTCACAAACCCTCCAATATACAATAATGAAATCAGCCCCTTCTCATTTGATTTATGCAAACACACACACGTGAAAAACAATAAGAGAAGACAAGCAATTTACGTGGTTCACCACCAATATGGTTGGCTACATCCACGGTGTGATAGGGTTCACTACCCTTCCACAAAAACTTCACTAGCTGCTGTTTTTCACAAAGCTCTTCACTAGA
>JAXGGT010014634.1:0-18285 GCA_035583425.1 Marsdenia floribunda
TTCAAAATACTTTAAAAATCAACTAAAACTAGACATGATTTAATACTAAAAACTCGATATGTTTTAGCGTTATCAGTTCCCACCAACTTATGATCATTTCAAATTAAATGGGAAGTCTACTTGGAAGGATAATCGAAATGTTATTGTTGAACTCATAATTAATAACCTTGGACAAACCATTTTTGCATTTAGTTCCAATAGTAGAATCAATTCATTGTCTAAACTTGACAAAAGTTTAGCTTTGATTCAAGGAATCAAGTTTGCACATCAACACAATTATGCACTACTTAAAGTAGAGAATATTGTTTGGAAAATAGTGGAGAAAATGAAAAATGGATTTTCCTTATATTCTCCGCGATCTCAAATAATAAGCACTCCAAAAATCATATCTATACTATCCCTATGGAATTCTTCGATTATATTTATAAAATATGGTTGCATATTCCCTAATTTAATTACCACTACATAGCACAAGCAATAGGAGATGGATAAATGTTAGCCCAAGTGTAATTCTGCATTATGCCCATTCAAACACACAAGAATCAAATACTTTGTATTATTTATTTATTTTTTTTAAAATGTTATTGTAGTATTTTTGTATTTTTTTCAATACGCATGAAAGTATATGAAAGAGGTTGAAGCTGAGTAGATCTATGCGGGAATCAAGCTCATACGATGTGACCATCTTGGGCTGCTAAGACAGCTTGATCCTTGCCTCCACATGGTTGACAATCTCCCACATGGAAGCTTCTTATGCTTGAAAAATATCTAGACCTACATTCCAAGGGTATCCACAATCCACACTCTGTGAAAAACCAAAAAGTAACAAGGCAGAATGAGTGTGATAAGGAAAATCCCTTGTACAATACATGGACTATCAAGAGCCAATACAAAGAGGGTGCGCGGCCAAGGACCTTTATACCCTAGGAGGGGACCACCTCATGATGGGCAATTAGGAAGGATAATAGTAAATAGTGTCAACTAGAATCAAGTAACCAACATTTTCTCTACACTCATATATCCTCTATAACTTAATGATTAGAGAGTCTTCCCAAAGATAAACCCTCTTGTTTAAGGACATTTTTATGGGTTCCAAGTTGGCAAAGATTAACCAATCACGAAGAGACATTAAGTCCATGACTAATTTTTGCAATCCAACAACATAAGTTTAGTTTTGTTACCAAAATATTCATTTTTCAATGAATTATAGTCCCATATATCCCACAAGCTATCATAGGAGGTGGTTTGAAGAAATCAATGACTCGGAAAGAAATGTCATAACGAGTATTGCCTGGTCGAGTCTGATCCCTCCATACAATCTAGATAAGGGCTCAGTTAGCATATTTTATTGATACTAAGATGAACTCCAATGACTGCCAATAATTGAAAGGCTTGGTCCTTACCAAATAGATTTGAGATATTGTCTTAAAGAATGGAGAGGGAAGATCTAGTCAAACTAGGTAGACAATAATGTCCAAACGCTAGGGAAAGGGATAAAATGTATCCATAGAGAAAGCGAAGCCATTCGAGATTGGATAACATTCAACTAGAAGATGGTGATCCGGTGGAAAGACCTACCACCGCCATTTCCTTTAGTCAATAAACTAATAGAACTTCCTATTCCTCCGCCTTGCTGCCCTTTCCTTTAAGCGACTTCATAATGACATAGAAGGCTCAATGCAAATATTGTGTTGACATATTTTGAAGGAGGATTTTACTTCCCCACTCTATTCACTGAGTTGTAGCTAAGGCGGTTGCACACCTTGGGTGATATGTTTGATCGATGTAGATAGAAAAGTAGCTATCAAGAAAAGAATAACTGTGATAGCACAAAAAATCATGAAAAACAATGGGACTCTAACTAGAACAATGCATGGAGTTCACCATTATATCAAGGGCAAAAAGAAAACTTGTAGGATGGAGAACCTTGGTCTTAGCTATAAATGAAAAATACAAGGAGTATTGTGCATATCATCAATGCCATGGTCATACCACAAATAATTGCATTCAATTAAAGACACCTATTGAGCATCTTATCAAAGAGGGATCACTTAGTGAGTGCCGCGATGATGGAATAGGGTCTAACAAGATGCCAAACAGAGATACAATGAACCCGAGTGCATAAGTGATCAATGACCACTACTAAGGTACCCTCTATCACAAAATTAAGAATGCAAATCCACTTGTTAAATTTATCTTTTGTGACACATGATTTGGGGACTGAAAGTGAGATAATATCTTTTTTTTGCTCCAAGTTGGCCTCGACCAAGGAGGTTCAACTTAACCTAATTGTCTGGGATGTACTTCTCACTGCTCTAGGTATGGATAGATGCATGGTGAATCAAGTCCTCATCGATATCGAAGCCTCGAAGGATGTTCTTTTCGATGGCTATTATCATAAAATGTGACTAAATGCTCAGCATTTACAACTATGATACTCACAGCTCTAATGATTCACCAATCACATGGTCATAGTAGAAGGGACAATTAATCTAGCATTGACCTTATGTGATCAACCAAATACTCAATATAATATATTTTTATGTGGTTGATATAAAATGCCCCTATAATGTCATACTAGGAACGTCATCACAAGCTTCCTTTGGGATGGTGATTTCACTTCCCCAAAAGCAAGTCAACTTCCCAACAACATTAGGAATTACCTCAATATGGAGCAAACTTAAAGGGCTCTTGATCTTCCTAATAATGTCAAAGGCAAGGGGCCCAATTCCAAACACAAGTTTTTGGAAATTGATCTAGTAACAACTATCCACCATCTAGTAGAGGGCACATACATATCCATTGAGGCCAACCACGTGGTTTGGGAGTAGGATGAGGTCAATCATTCACCTATGTTACTCGAACTAGAAAGTAAAGTTTGAAAGAGAAATCCCACCACAATAAAGAATCAAGATAATTAAATTCCTCAAAAATCGCAAAAATAAGATCACTTGGAAGGTTAGTGGCATGCTAGGTTTGAGCCCTCATATAGTTGTTCACAAGCTTAATTTGGATCCTACCTTTACACCAGTGAGATAGAAATTGAGAAGGTTTGGAATTGGTAAGTAGGTTGAAGTGAATTAAGTGAGTTACCTTTAAAAGTGGGCTCTATTAGGCAAATTGAATATCTAACTTAATGAGTCAATGTTATTTTATTGCAGAAGACTTTTGGAAAGTGGAGGATATGTGTTGATTTCACTAACTTTAAGAAGGCCATACTAAAAGACTATTAACCCCTAGTTGACTTAAAATCAAGGCATGGGACCTTGAACTTCATAGATACATATGATTTCCTATTACCATTAGATCATCCTGTAGTAGTCATAGAGACTCCACACCTCTTTTCTAGCTTATGGGGCCTCTATGGTTAAAACATCACGCCTTTCGGTCTTAAAACGTATGGTACACTTATCCATGAGCGTGAATCAAGTCTTTCAAGATCAAATTAGGTGCAATATAGAAGCTTATGTTGACAAATAAAAAACCCATTGAACAACCTCATTTGGTAAATCTTGAGGAAACATTTTGTGCCTTAAACTTGCATAAGTTGTAAGTGTACATTTTCTCTCAAGTTGGGTAAATTCTTGGAGTATATGATAATAGAGAATGAACCGCGGCAAATCCTTAAAAGATCATAGCACTTATGAATATGTAGGAAACCAAATGATTTAAGGACATACAATGACTAAATGGATTCATAGTCGCCATGGGAAAATTCATTTGAATATTAGTAGAAAGGTGTATCCCCTTTTGAAGTTCCTAAAATGCAAGTTGCAAAAAAGTTCTATTGGACAAATGAATGCCAACAATCATGGGAGACACTAAAATAAGACCTCAAGTCACCTCCCCTCCTCACCTTACCATATCTTGGGAAAGCCTATTAATGTATTTGGCATTTGTCAACAAAAGAAATGGTCACCATCCTGATCACAAAAAAAGAGGGAAGACAATTCCCTATGAACTATTTAGGGAAAAAAATTGAATAGGCTTAAGTTCCAATACACTGAGAGAGAGAAGTTGGCATATGCCTTGGTTGTGACAACTAGAAAACTCTGGATATACTTTGAATCTCACCTAATGACTGTCTACGTAAATACCCTGCTCCCTCAAGTCTTCTAGAAGATAGGTCAGTCTAGTTGTTTGTTGAAGTGGTCAATTGAGCTAAGTGACCTGGGAATAGATTTTGTTTCAAGAGCTTCCATCAATGCATAATTCTTGGTAAACTTCATTACAAAGACTTCATTCACAAAAAAGTCTATGGCCATTGTGCCCTATCACATTATTTCATAAAGACTCGTGAGAGAAGAGTGGGCATTGACCTTTGATGGAGTTGTCAAGGTAAAAGGGGTCAAAGTTGGAACGCAATAAATTCACATACAATGACATTGCAAAATACAAAGCTCTCATCTAGGGATTAAAGTGGGCCATCCAAACGGGTATTGCACAACTAAAGGTAAGTAGTGACTCCTAAGTAGTGGTCAACTAACTAAGTGGCGACCTTACTTTTCCATTCCAAGAACCAATCTGAATAAGGAAAATTGGCCAAGAAGGTGGTGTATACCTTAGAGTAATGCAACATAGAAAAAATTTCCATATCAAACAACATAGAAGTGGACACCATAGGAAAAATGATGTCTTGAGAAATTCTCACAGTTCAGGAAGTAATTACCGAGATGTACTGGAATCCCTCAACCACAAAGATGAACTATATGGCTTTAAACACCACAAGAAGCTAGGTGGATGATATCTGTGAATAACTTGAACAAGAAAAACTCCTCGAGGGTATTTCTTTGGTCTAGAAAATAAGAAATAGAGCAAATAGATACATAATTAAAGAAAGGATCATGTATTGCGGATATTTCTCTAAATCATTGCTTCATTGTGAGCTAGATGTGTTGATGATACTACTATTGAAGGAATATGCATGAAGAAACTTGTGGAGGCCACCGAGGAGCAAGAACCCTGGCAGAAAGATTAATACAACAGGGTTATCATTGGCCAACCCTACACAATGCTACTGAGGATTATACCAAAAAGTACATAAGCTCCCAAATATATGGAGGTATCCTAGAACTCCTTTCTATAGAGCAAATCATGGTGATCTCTACATGGACCTTGGACATATAGGGTATATAAACCTGGTGATAAACTTCCTATAAGCACAAGGTAATTTCAAATACCTTAATGTTCTAGTGGAATATTTCACCAAATAGATCAAGCTGAAGCCACTGGTCTACCCTACTAAAAAAGATGTCTGTCAATTTCTTCCATGACCAAGTTTTGTGCAGATGTGGGGTGCCGAGAGCTATTGTTGCCAACTAATGGAATCTAATTCTCTAAGAAATTCATGGAAGA
Source organism: Marsdenia floribunda (assembly GCA_035583425.1). Classification (NCBI taxonomy): domain Eukaryota; kingdom Viridiplantae; phylum Streptophyta; class Magnoliopsida; order Gentianales; family Apocynaceae; genus Marsdenia; species Marsdenia floribunda. The sequence continues at coordinate 5,356 of JAXGGT010014634.1, forward strand.
CTGTAGCCAGTTAGGGATCAAAAACTAAAATATTTTATATCTCATCCTTAGGGGAATGGTCTAGTAGAGTAGCAAATAAGTTAGCCTTCAATGCCTTAAAACAGAACATAGGAGGAAAATCTAAAATTTGGGGGAACTTCACTATGCACTAGGGGTTATGTGCACAACATCTCAAGGACCTACGTATGAAACATAAAAAGAAACCTTTGCACTAACCTACAGATTAGAGACAGTGGCACTAGTTGAAACAATCCTTCAAACTTTCCGAATAAAGTAGTTCGACAAGGAAAGTAATATGGAAGCAAGGAAGACTAACATATACATGCTAAAGGAATGAAGGTACATAGCTCATTTGGGAAAAGAAGCTTATAAGACAAGGATAAAAATTTTCCACGATAAAAAAATTTACAGAGGACCGATTCATGTGGGAGACTTGGTTCTCAAAATTGGAAAGGACCATACAAATTGGTCAAGGGGGTTTTCTTGGGCACCTGTTTGTTTGAAAAAGAAGATAAGACCCCTCTGCCAAACCCATGTCACTCAGATCATCTTAAGAGATATTTCCAATAGAGGATCTTCCAACATGACCTATTCTAATGAATTTTACTTTTAGTCAGTTATCTAAGAGTGTCCCCTGATCGAGCCAATCTACTTAGTCAATGAAATAAAATGAAATTTTACTTTTGTCATTTATCTAAAAGTACATCCTTTACACAATTGTGTCAATCCACTTGGTTACTTAAATGAAACAAAGTTACTATCTAGCCCTATAATAGGAAATATGCTCATTCCACAATCAAGACAACTAACTTGGTTGGTAAAAAAAAAAAAAAAAGAATCGCATTTTAGTCATTTTCTCTGAAAGAAAGTTCATTCCTTAATCACGAAAACTAACTTGTTAGAAAAATAAATTGTGCTTTTAGTAATTCATCTAGAAGCTAAAAAGAGAAAGTTAAGATAGGTTTTCAACTTCCAAAAAGAAACTTAACGTAGTTGTAGTTGCATATCCATGTAAATATAACAAGGAAATGAAACAAGAATCCTAAAGCTAGAACCCCACGTCAAGGATTATTTTGTTTTCCATCGACCACCAAACTCGAAGAACTTGCAATTACCTGGTCCTGCACAGTAGTAGTGCCCCTTGAAAAATCTCAAAATTAGGAACACAAATTGTAGGTGGATGCCATTCTTCTCTACCATCCTCTTCATCCAATCTTTTGATGTTCTCCAACTCCTCCTGACAAAAAGGGATGTAGTCATGTCTATAACCAGACTCTGGATCAATACTAAACTTACAAAAGCCCTCCATAATAGGGGTAGGGTCCTCAAAGTGAGTGAATAACTACCTAGCCATATGGGTAGCCCCTATCCATGTAAGTCGTGGCCCTAGCATCTAAATATTTTTTGTACTCTTAATCGGAGCAAAAATATTTAGAAAGAGTCATGTGATAATCATAATAATTGAGTCTCTCAATCTCAAGATGCAATGAGGTCTAGTTACACTTCAATTGTGTGTTCTGTACCATTAGCTAAGATAACTCCCCTATAGGTCTTTCATGAAATTTCTTCATCACTGATAACTCCAACTCCGCATAGCAGCTTTATCTTTGGATTTATAAGTACTCGAGAAGACATGTAAACCTCCACCACTTTATTGTTGTAAGACACTTCTAGAGTTGACCATCTATGCCGTAGGTCAGAAACTTCCACCTCCAAAAATTGAACCGTGTCCCTTAACATATGTGCCTCTAGTCCAAGAATCTTTTACTCTAACTAAAAATTCCTAGTCTCCACTTCCTTCATGCAAGCTTTGTAGGCCTCAGAAAGAACCTTATGCCTCTCATTAAGAATTGCATGGTCATTCATGTGGAGAAGGATAGATTACAACTACCAGTATAAAGGAGAAAAGCAGATAGTAGGGAGCTGGCATAATTGGACCTAGAACAAATGGCATCATACAAGATAACAGTAAAACACCACGACTTATGATCTTCGCATCTAGTGCTCAACAAGTCACGGGCTAAGTCTATGTCAGCACAACACCTTACTGGCCCAAGTCTAAAAAACATTGGTACATATTCATCTTAAAAATTAATTGTAACCAAGGGTATATGGTAAAGGATAGAATTCACAGTTGTCGTCAAACTGACCAAGATTAATTTTAGAACAAGTGAGTAATATAGTGTTCACCAAGTCATCTCCCAAAGAAGCATTAATCGTTAAATCAATCTAAAGAACTACTAATCGAAATCCAAATTAAAAAGGGTTTAAGAACAAAGCAATTTAATTAAATAAATTCGAATGCAAATCAATAATAAGAAAACGTAATCAGCCTAGGGTTGATGCTCCAATTTAATTCTTCCTCGTTCTTCCTAATATTCTCGAGTTACTAATCTGATCCCTTGATTGAATACTAATTTAGAATCCCAAATTAGATCTGATCACCTACTAACAACCTGTTAGAATTCGATTAAGTATTAAAAGGTTTCCTAGACAATCGTCTAATCTAACATCTCTTACTTAATCTAAGACCCGTGAACATCAAGGTAATTCATGAATCCATAAAAAAAATCCAAATTTGAAAGCAATTAGATAGAGATAAACGCATAGATTCAACTAACAACCGCCAATCAAAACTAAGTTTAATCTCAAAAATCTATTAAAGCGAATAAACATTCAATCTCATAGATTAAAGCAATCGAATCTGTAAACCAAATTAAAAACCCGAGATCAATGATGTTCTTGAACTCTAAATTGCCCTGGAATCATCTTTCCCTAGACCAATTACAAGATGTTTAAGCTGCTATGATTTCCTAGAAAATCTGCCTCTTCAGATCGTGACTCTCCTCTCCGAATTCTCTCTAATATGATTTTTTTTCTCTTTTATAACCGCCTATCCGCCTCTAATCTTCTTCTTAGGGTTTTCTTTTCTTAATTCATTGGGCTTCACGGGCCTCTTTAATTGTAGACCGATCTCTACTTGCTTATTGGGTCTTGTAGTTGGATCTGAAATAGAATAAAATAAAAGTATAATTAAAAGCCCAATAATTTAAGATCAAGACCATTAAAGCTTAATAATCCAAATTACCCAAATTATACATAAAAATCATAAGAATGGTAGAATGGATGTATTAAATGTTAAGCATAGAAGGTCCAAAACACATAAATCCATGTATTATCAGTATACCATTCCTTTCAATTTTGTTCCTCTAGGCTCTTATTCCCTCTAAAGTTACAGACATTTTGAAATCACACTAGAGCCAAGAAGCTTGCGAATGGAGAGTCGTTACTGATGTTGTCATCAAAGGTATATGACGATATATTGAAAGTCATTTGACTGAAGTAGAAAGTTGAGGACTGATCAAACGGGGAGAATTAGAAGACAATAGAGTCACCCTATACACGGGAAGATTCCTCCTTTTGGGGTCAAATCAACACATGGGGTGAGTTGACTTGATCCCGTTGGTAGAATAAAAGCAACTAAAGGTGGTCTACCCCCTAAGGTTAATAGAGCATAGACTATTGCAGCTGAGACACTTTACCTCGAACCCCCTTGACTTCCTACAATCAAGGAAATTTTGTAGTAGCCTCATGAATAAGAAATTCTAGCTCCAAAGGAATAACTTACATGCTAACTTCAATAGGATCAACAATGACATTAGCCTCACTAGATCCAGCCTCGCAGGATATATTGGATGACCTCAGAGATGAAATTGCCTACTTAGAACTAGAGTCCCCACATTGTCTTTGTCAACTGAGGTGACAATATTCTTTGGCAAGGTATCCAACAATACTTTCTTGATTCGAAGCTACTCCCTCCTTTGAGCTCAGACAACAATGTAATACATCTCTAAAGGATACAGGTCGACTATTAGCGAATGGAGATAAAAGTAAAACATAATGCATAAGAAAAATAAATACCCTCACAAGGGAAACAATAGGGGAAACTTGGTCTACCTTGACATTGTAGATTCATAAAAAACATCCTAAGATGAATAGTCCAAAATGGATAGTCTTACTTATTGAAAAAGCCTAGGACTGACTGCCTCTCTTTGGAAGGGCCTATACCCACATACTCTAAAGTTATCCAGACGAAATGGTAGGTGAGAAGGACTTTAGATTGGATTGTAGGATCATTCTCTAATCGTTCATGAACAACAACCATAAAATCTCTCTCTGAGTCAATCAGAGTAGCATGAGAATTGGATTTCATCAAAGAAAAGAGAGTAGAGATATTGGAGCAACTTGACTAAAGACCATCTATTCTTTCTCAACATTTTTGGGCAAATAGTAATAAAGTTGAACAACCCTCCTACAAAGTTGAACAGAAAAAATAGGCTTGGGCACGAAGATAGGTTGAAAGAAAGGTTTAGGTGTTGAAATAGCAATAAAGAAATACAAAACAAGTGATGTATCATATGGTATTTGGATAGAAGTATAGTAGAACGTCGATTTAAAAATAAACCAAAAAAGGATCCATATGGCGCTAAAAACCCGCCAAAATATGTGCCACTGGAATAGGTATAGAGATAGATGGCATTTATCGCACTGATTTTCTAAAGGAGAATCTTTAGTTGGTGGTGTCAATGCCAAACCTCCGTATGAATTCAACTTGTCCATAAGAGGACATGAAGTTACCTACTAGAGGGAATATATTGTCATTCACCTTTGATTACTTGCCCCCTCCTTAGGATTGAGCCACAATAAGTCAGTGTCGACCATTGATAGCTTCGTCAAAAAATGAAAGGTAGTAACATAACCATTGAAGAAAGGAAAAACATTCAATTTCTCAAACAGATGAAGCCTAAAAAGCTCACTATCTGCACTACTTATGTAGTTAGATGAAGAAGGACTGGAAGCTTGAGGATCATAATCGAGTGATCTACATCAACTTCTTCAACTTTAAAATCTAATCCTCACATACCTAAACAAGAATACTAGGCTGATTAGCACAAAGCTGTCATTTTTCCTGTCCTAGTACGACTAGGAATATGATATGCCCTCATCACCTCTATGAATGACTCTCCCTAACCTAAATTTAAAATAAATAGTTGAAATATTATCAAGAGAAAATACCTTGAGAATGTGTGTAAGTGGTGAAATACCTAGTTGCTTTTGCCAGAAACCTTTTGAGGTTTGTCCTTTGTTGTCGCCTTTTAAATGTCTAGATTACTTGCTAGCAAAAAAAAGAGCGGACAAGGAAGTTGAAATGAAACTAGGAAATAGGGAAAGACTAAAGGGGAACCAGACAGGAAACGAATGTAAGTTTGTCAGAGAAAAGGGCATCAACATGTGTCTTACCCTTTTTGAAGAAACCAAAATGGCTTGGCACTACAGGACATATAAGAGCCAAAGCGGCTAGAGTAGTAATCATGACTGAGTACATCTTGAAATTCTTGAAAACCAATAATATTGAGTTGAGGAGCCACTATAACAGGTTGAAGCTAAGTTCATCTAAGTGGGACTAAGCCAATCTAACATGTACCATCTTGGGCTGCCCAGGCGGCTTGATTGTCCCTTCCAAATGTAGGGCAAACAATCTCTCACGTATAAGCTTCTCATGCTCAGAAAAGATTTGAACCCACATTTTAAGAGTACTCACAAATCACACTCTGTTGGAAACTAAAATTTGACCTTGTAGAATGAGTTTGACTAGAAAAAAAAACTCCTTATTCAGTACGTACACTGTCAAAAGCCAGTACAAAGAGGGTGAGTGACCAAAGACCGTAATACCCTAAAAGGGGACCTCCTCATGATGGAAAATTGGGAAGGATAAAGGTAAACATTATTAACTAGAATCAAGTAAAAATTATAACAAATAACTAATATTTCTTCCACACTCATATATCATTTTTAACTTAACTATTAGAGATTTTTCTCTAAAAATAAAAATTTTGATATTTTATAAATTTTAAGTTGATAGAGATCCATTCATTATTAAGGGACATTAAGTCCATAACTGATTGCCGCAGTTTGACAACATCAGTACAACAAGTGAAAATTAAAAACAAAATAAAGGAAAAAATAGTAATATACTATCTAAAAAATAAAATATATAAGAGTGAATTTCTTCTTTAGACACTAATAAATTAATGTCTTAGTTAGAGAGAGAGACATAGTAGATGATGTAAGGAATCAACAACGATTTGGGAACAAATCGTGGTCACGTGCAATAGGTTGACTAATTTACTTGTTTGATGGATGAACTTAAGAATTAGTAAGAACGAGAGATCTGTCTTATAATCCAAGCAAATCACTATCTTTATTTACACTCAAATTAATTAGTGTTTTTCTCCAAATCATTGAAAATGATGGAATGGTTTGAATATTCCTGACAGTAAAAATTTATGACCATTAATTATTAGTTCCACAAGCTCATTCGGCACATGTGCAGGAAGGAGACCAATGATGTCCATGTTCCCAATAAACAATTAATTATATACATGTTTTTTAAATTTATGGATCATTTCTTGAGCAATTATCTTGATTCATTCAAATCTTTTTAAATAATATGTATATGTATATATAATATGGGTAAACTGTGACTTTTTATCCCTAAAATTTTTCATATTTTTATGATAAGTTTTTGTGTATTTTTAAAATAATTTAAATCCCTCAAATATTATTTTTTATCATATAAGATTCTTCCTTCCATGCATTAATCTTTAACAGACAATTAATAATAATAAATGACTCCAAATTAATATATTTAATCCGTAATATATACTTTAACTTTTTTTTCTTTTATATGAAGTCTTTTTAATAAACAACAAACAATCAAACTTAAATTATTTATTTTGAAGAATTAATCATGAATATTTTGTATAATTTAAAATTTTTGTCTAAAAAATATTTCATCATTTCTCTTTACCATTTTGTTTTTTTTTTTTTTTTTGTAACCCATTATCCTTATGGACTAATCCAGGAGGGATCTATGAGGGTATACTCCCAAGACTACAACACATGGCTGAAATTTTGCACAAGGCCGTCCCTGGTGAGAATTGAACCCAGGTCTTCCACTTGATAAGGCAAGTGGGGAGAGTCAAACCACTGGACTAACACCTTGTTGTCACACTTCTATTTAGTTTTTAAAATTCATGTGTTTTAATTGAAGTTCATATAAGCAATTTTGAGAATTGCTTCAGATAAAATAATTAAAATGAAACACTTCTATCAAAAATCTATTTCTTCAAATATTTCTTAATATATATATATATATATATGTTATGAAATATACATAATATATATGTATATTAAATGTGGATATCCATAACCCCTCTCTCCCTTAAGATAAGATGAAGGATAGAGTTTTAATTGAACTCTGTTAAGAAGTAGCAAAATCCCACATTGATTAGAAAAGGAATTAGGGGGGTCTTTGGTTCCTATAAAAGGACCCCACCTCCCTTGTTGTAATTAAATCATCCCAAAATTGTATCTTCGCCTCTATAAATAAATAGTGGATTGCTTAAGGCAGACTATTTGAGTAGTGCTGCTCCGAGACTGGCAAATTTCGCCAAACTCCATTATCAATTCCGGGTGTGTTCTTTCCTTATCTCTTTTATTTATTTGTTTCTTTATTATTGTAGTTTCTTTTCAATTACAATATAGTATTCAATATTATTTGTCAGGGTTATTTTTTACGTACTGCAGTTAAGTTATGTAGACTGGGTTTTAAGCGGAACCGTTGTGACCCCTCCAGCCTTTCCTAGGAACTAGCATCAGTACTATTTGTTAGTATTTTGTACGGTTTGACTTTCCTAGGAGTCTATATTTTAAGAGAGAGATATCTCCTCCAGTCGTGGGAATTATTGAACCGGTCAACTTACTAGTTGTTTAGATGGAAAATTACCCGATTTTCCCAACAAGTGGTATCAGAGCCGAAGGTTTGTCCTTGGTTTGTTTGAAATTTTTATAATATTGAATACTATTATTTGAGTCTATAATGGCATCTACCAAACAAGAATCTCCCTCAAATAACACACTAATGACATGAATTGCCTCATCATCATGGTGGAGGAATCCGACGTCAATTAAGTTTGAAATTGGCGGTGGAAATAGTTGACGGTACCGGCCATTTTAGCATGTGGCAAGGGGAGGTTCTGGACTCCCTTTTCCAGCAGGGTCTTGACATTGCCATTGAAGAAAGGAAACCGGGGGATATGGAAGATAAGGATTGGAGTACCATAAATCGGTATGCGTGCGGAACAATTCGATCGTGCTTGTCAAGAGAACGAAAGTATGCTTTCAAGAATGAGACTTCTACACATAATCCGTGGATGGCATTGGAGGGGAAATTTTTGAAAAAGGAGTGGTCAGAATAAGCTCCTAATGAAGAAAAGATTGTTCCGGTTTGATTACCAACCAGGTAGTACTATGAATGAACACATTACTACTTTTAATCAATTAGTAGCAGACCTGTTGAATTTAGATGTAAAATTTGAAGATGAGGATTTATCTTTGATGTCATTATCATTTCTTCCTGAAGAGTTTGAACATTTGGAAACTACGTTACTTCACGAGAAGGCAAATGTATCTTTAGATGTTGTATGTTCTGCTTTGTATAGCCATGAATTAAGAAAACTGGATAAAATGAAAAATAAAGCAGCTACATCAGATGAAGTATTGGTGGCAAGAGGACGACATCAAAGCAAATTGAAGGGGAGAAGAGGAAGATCCAAATCAAAGGGTCGAGTTGCCAAAGATGAGTGTGCCTTCTGTCATGAGAAAGGACACTGGAAGAATGATTGTCCAAAGTTGAAAAAGAAGGGTAAGACTACAAAGGATGCAAATGTTGCAGAGTGCAAAAGTAATGTAGAATCAGATGTTTCTTTGGTTGTGTCACCATCAACATCACAAAAAGACGATTGGATTTTGGATTTTGGTTGCACCTACCATATGTCTCCCATTCGAGAGTGGTTTTTTGATTTTGAAGAACTCGATGGTGGGGTTGTTTACATGGGAAATGACAACCCATGTAAAACAACCGGGATAGGTTCAATCAAGCTGCGGAATCACGATGGAACCACCAGAATTCTGAAGGAAGTACGGTACGTGCCAAAATTGAATAAGAATCTCATCTCTTTGGGAGCCTTAAAATCAAAAGGTCTACTTGTGATGCTGAAAGATGGAGTTCTTAAAGCTACTTCAGGAGCATTGGTGATGATGAAAGGCATAAGGAGGAATAACCTATATTACTATCAAGGTAGTACAGTGGTTTGGATAGCAACAACAACAACTTCCAATAGCAAGAAGAATGGGGAGGCAACAAAGTTGTGGCATATGCGTTTGGGACATGCTAGTGAAAAATCCTTACAAACTCTTGCCAAGCAAATATTGTTAAAAGGTAAAAAATTTGCAAATTAGAATTTTGTGAGCATTGTGTTCTGGGAGAGCAACAAAGAGTGAAGTTTGGTACATCAATCCACAATACCAAGGGCATTTTGGACTATGTACATTTAGATATGTGGGGGCCTACCAAGATTCCTTCTCTTGGCGGTAAGCATTATTTTGTTACCTTCGTTGATCATTTTTCTAGAAGAGTATGGGTGTTTGTTATGAAAAACAAAGATGAGGTGCCAGGACTTTTTCTTAAGTGGAAAGCCCAGGTTGAAAACTAGACAGGAAGGAAGATCAAAGTTTTCAAAACAGACAATGGAGGAGAATACAAGAATGATCCATTCCTGGAGGTATGCCAAAAGTTTGGTATAATTCAATACTTCATAGTCAGAAAAACACCACAACAAAATGGGGTGTCAGAACATATGAATAGGACACTTGTGGAGAAAGTTCATTGTATGCTATCTAATGCTAGGTTAGGCAGAAATTTTTGGGTTGAGGCTGTGACATACGCTCAACATCTTGTTAATCGTTTGCCATCATCTGCATTAGGTGGCAAGACTCCTTTAGAGGTATAGTTCAGTAAACCTGCAACAGATTATGATTCTTTGCATATTTTTGGTTCTATTGCATATTATCATGTGAATGAATCAAAGTTGTAGCCACGAGCAAAGAAGGCTCTCTTTATGGGTTTCAATACTGGAGTTACGGGATACCGTTTGTGGTGTCTAGAGGTAAAGAAGATGATTGTTAGTAGGGATGTTACCTTTGATGAATGTGCTATGTTGTCTAAGGTAAATCCAGAAGGAGTTGATGGTACTTCGCAACAGGTAGCTGTACTACAAAGCAGGTGGAGTTTGAACAAATGGTGGTGCTCCCAAAAATAGGTACCACTAGTGACTCTCCTACAGCTAAAGAAGAGTCAGAAGAAGACGAGGTTTTAACTCAAGAACCTCTACAGCAATTTGAGTCAATTGCCGCTAGAAGAATACAATGAGAAAATCGTAAACCTTCTCATTTTATTGATATGGTAGCGTATGCACTTCCAGTTATTAATGATGTTCCATACACTTTTTTGGAAGCCATCTAAAACTTAGAAAGTAGCAAATGGAGAAGTGCAATGGAAGAAGAGATGCAATCTCTTTAGAAGAATGAGATGTGGAAGTGGACACAACTACTAAAAGTTAAGAAGGCAATTGGATGCAAATGGGTATTTGCAAAGAAAGAAGGATTTCCTCACAAGGATGATGTTTGCTACAAGGCAAGATTGGTGGCTAAAGGCTATGCTCAAAAGGAGGGAGTTGATTATAATGAGGTATTTATATTAGGATTTTGTTGGCCATGGTAGCAAATTTGAATTTTGAGCTAGCTCAACTTGATGTAAAGACTGCATTCCTACACGGTCAGTTGAAAGATGAAATCTATATGACTCAGCCAGAGGGGTTCAAGGTTGCTGGTAAAGAGATTGGGTTTGTAAGTTGAAAAAATCATTATATGGATTGAAACAGTCATTGAGGAAATAGTACAAACAATTTGACCTGTTTATGAAAGATCAAAAGTACACAAAAAGTATATATGATCACTGGGTATATTTGTGCAAACATCAAGATGGCTCCTACATCTACCTACTCATGTACGTTCATGATATGCTAATAGCAGCAAAGAGCCAAGTTGAGATTAACAAAATGAAGGCTTAGTTAAGTAAAGAGTTCGAGATGAAGGACTTGGGAGAAGCCAAGAAGATTCTCGGCATGGAGATAAGAAGGGATAGACAGAGAAGTAAGCTTTGGCTGACATAGAAGCAGTATTTGAAGAAGGTACTCCAACGTTTTGGCATGAATGAAGATTCAAAACCTGTAAGTACCCTGCTTGCCTCTAATTTGAAACTTAGTAGCCATTTATCACCAAGGACAAATGAGGAGCGAGATTGTATGGAGAAAGTTCCCTATGCCAATGCAGTTGGAAGCTTGATGTATGCAATGGTGTGTACAAGACCTAATATTTCACAAGCTGTTAGTATTGTAAGCAGGTATATGCATGATCTAAGTAAAGGTCATTGGCAAGCTGTCAAAAGGATTCTATGGTATCTCCTAGGTACCATAGATGTTGGTTTGAGATTTGAACAGGACACATCACTTGGTCATGGCATAGTTGGATATTGTGATTCAGATTATGTAGGTGATTTGGATAAGCGACGATCTACAACTGGCTATTTGTTCACTTTAGCAAAAGTGCCAATTAGTTGGAGGTCTACTTTACAGTCAACAGTGGCTTTATATACAATAGAGGCAGAGTACATGGCAATTACGGAAGCTGTGAAGGAGGCAATTTGGCTTCAAGGATTGCTCAAAGACTTGGGAGTTGGTCAGAAACATCTTACGGTATATTCTGACAGTCATAGTACTATTCATTTAGCAAAGAACCAAGTCTTCCATGCAAGAACGAAGCATATTGACGTTCGCTATCACTTTGTGTGGGAAATTCTAGAAGAAAAGGAGATACTTCTTCAGAAGATTCGGACGACGGATAATCTTGCAGATATGATGACCAAGGTGGTTACAAGAGCCAAGTTTGAACATTGTTTAAACATGGTTAATATCCTGCGCAATTGAATTGGCGCATAATAGCTCAAATTTGGAAGCACTATGAGGGATGCTTTTTATTTGTTATTTGTTTGAAAAGATTTGTATTTAGTGGGATAATGCCAAGGTGAAGATTTGTTAAGAAGTGGCAAAATCCCACATTGATTAGAAAAGGAATTAGGGGGATCTTTGGTTCCTATAAAAGGACCCCACCTCCCTTGTTGTAAATCATCCCAAAATTGTATCTTCTCCTCTATAAATAAATAGTGGACTGCTTAAGGCGGACTATTTGAGTAGTACTGCTCAAAGATTAGGCTAAGTTTGCCAAACTCCGTTATCAATTCCAAGTGTGGTCTTTCCTTATCTCTTTTATTTATTTATTTGTTTATTGTTGTAGTTTCTTGTCAATTACAATATAGTATTCAATATTATTTGCCAGGTTTATTTGTTACGTACTGTAGTAAAGTTCTGTCTTAGGAGACTGGGTTTTAAGCAGGACCGTTGTGACCCTCCAGCCTTTCCTAGGAACTTGCATCAGTACTATTTGTTAGTGTTTTGTATGGTTTGACTTTCCTAGGAGTATGGATTTAAGAGAGAGATATCTCCTCCAGTCATGGGAATTATTGAAATGGTCAACTCACTAGTTGTTTAGAGGGAAAATTACCCGATTTTCCCAACAAACTCTTTATCCTCATTTAGTACTACATGTAAGATATCATCTTACATTAACTCTATCTTGTAATAACATGGTGTATGCTCACTATATAAAGAGGGATGAGAAAAATATAAAGAGTGAAGTGAAAAGAAAGAGTTACGGGAAGAAGAAAATAAAAGGAAAGAAAGAGAGAGAAAAGAATATTATATACAAATATAGTATTCCAATAACTTTCTTATTTTCTTATATTTACTTTTCTAAGATTTATAGTTTATATTATTGGTAAAGGATAAATTCGCGGTTGTCGTCAAACCGACCAAGATTAATTTAAAAACTAGAAAGCAATATAGTGCTCAC
>JAXGGT010014643.1:0-18282 GCA_035583425.1 Marsdenia floribunda
GGGCCTTTTATTACCATAAATGTCCAATAATAAAAAATGAAATAAGATGGGCCTGAATCATGGGCCTTTTATTACCACTTAAGAAAGTCAAACGGTAACAAATTAAAAGAATAGATTGTCACATCCTATCTTCTTTAATTTTAGTTATTCTCATTATAGTAATTAGTTGTGTTCATAACGGATTTTATTTTGCTAAACACACAAAAAAGATTATGTTTTCAGTGCAGTAATATTATATTAATTTTTTTTTTTTTTTAAATCTCTTTATTTTTTATTACAAATTATTATTATCTTTTAGTCAAATACTAATTTGATTCAAATTTTATACATGCGACAAATTCAATCAAATAATTTGATTCAAATAAACAAACATAAAAATAAATTAAAACTTGTCCTCCTCACAATTCCTCAAATTAATCATGTATAAGTTCCAGGGGTGACTCATAAAAAGTGAAAATTTGTGAAAGTAATTTAAAATTAATTAAATGGTAAATAAAATTTCATTTAATTATTTTTTATTTTTTACTAAGACCATATGATGACATGTGTCAAAAAATGACAAGTCAACCAATTAAAATTAAATAATTAAGTATTTCGGCCAATCAAAAAATATCACATCACTAGAAATATTTTATCTATTAATATTAATTATTCTCATTATAGTTTGCTGTGTTTATAAGGGTTTTTTGAATCATTTATCATTATATTCACCTTTCTAAAAATAATATATATATATATATATATATATATATGCTCAGAAGATCAAATACTTGGTTTTATTGAGGTAATTCAATGAAAATTTTTCTTTTACTAAACACAAGAAAGAAAATGAGGAATCTTTTATGTATTGGAAAAAGAATCAACAACCACATGCACCCTATTATTATACATCCATCCATCCATACATACATAATCGAAATGTTCCTCAAGCAGATCAGAGAAAGGATCGATGCAAATCAAGAGAAAAAAAAAAAAAAAAAAAAAAAAAAAAAAAAAAATCTCATATTGAATTTCCTAACTGATCGAGTAAAGCCAGTCAATCATTATCTTGATTTGTGAAGAATCAACAACTCTCTCCATATTTCTAAAATATTCTACAATTTGCTAGAATTTAGTAGAATATTCTAAAAAGTTATAGATAATATAGAAGATTCTAGAGATTAGTAAAATAATGTTGAAAGGTTTACATAAAAAAACAAAAAGAAAAAAAAAATTAGAAAGATATAATTAGTTCGAAGAGATATAGAGAAGGTTCTAGAAGAGCACTAATCATCATTGGATCAAATTAATCGTAGTCATACCTTGGGGAGATGAAAGACTATAAATAGAGAAGAGGTAATCATTGTTAAAAAACAATTTAAGAGAGTAAGACTTGTGAGTGTGAATGTGCGAGAAGTCTTAAAATGTGAGAAAGAGTATTATAGGTATGAGTATTACACTCTTTCAACTCATCAAATTCAGAGAAAGAAAAATGAATAAACAAAGAAAATGAAAAGAGATATTTTGTTCAGGAAATGAATGATTTTAAAACAATTATATTAATAGAGAAACAAGAGCAATTTTGTGTTTGTGTGTGTTACTGGGACAACTTTTACATAAGTTTTTAGAGAACATATAGTGAGTGTGTAATCTGTTGTCCGAAAGAGGAGACATTACTGCTGGAACTAATACATATTTCATAGATTTCCGACCCTAATAAGGAAGAATGTTGTTTACTTCCATTATGTTTAATATTTAAATAAATAATAAATGATGTTTTGAAAAGAAAAAATTGATAAATTTTTAATTTTAAAATTATTTTATAGTTGAAATACCATATTTATTCATTATAAAATAAAGTAATACATTTTTATTTATATATTTTATTTACTATAATTGGTTAAATGACACGTTTGTCCAAATATTTTTAATTTAAAAATAAAAATAATCAATTAAAAAAAAAGATTAAATTGGCTGATGAAAAATAATTTCAGAATTAAAACATCCAACAATCTAAAATTTAATTTATTTCATGAACTTTTATAAAATTATATAATACAACTTAAATTTCATAAATAAATAATTTTAAAACTCAGACATCTTAATCTTCATAATCTTATATGATAATGTAATACTTTTTAAATATATATATGTATATATATATATTTAAAAAAAAAATGTCAATATTAACTAAGAATAATTATATTAGATTATAATGTCTTTTTTTTTTTGTTTGTTTGAAAATTCGAGACACTTTCGTCTTGACATGTCTCAGCTAGGCCTTCTTGACTAATTTTATTCTATTTAATACTAGAAATATAATAAATAGATGAATTTAATTCTAAGATTAAAAGAATTTAACTTAGGAAAATTGGTCAGTTCAATCTTGTAATTATTTTTTATTAATTAACAAAAGTCCAAAATCTTTATTTTTAATTTGGTAAGTTATATATCCTTTTACGATGGCCAGTTGAACCAAAATTTGAAAGATTCATAAATTATTTTTTACAAATATTTCTATTAAGATATAAAAATTGTTAATTTTTTGAATTTTTTATATTAATATATATATATATATATATATATATGTTTTACATGAGTTTAATATGAAGTTTATATATATTTATTGTTAATGGGCTAGTTAATTTTTTTTTATAGTTTAAGATTTTGTATTTATATAAATGTAGACTTGAATATATGTATATATTGGTTGGAATTTATATAATTATTGTATATACATAATTATGTAATGAGTTAAAATTATTTCTATTTTGGTCATTTGGTGTTATTATGGATAAATATGTCATTTTAACACTTAATTTTTGGATTTTTTTTTTTGGTTGAAAATTTGGTTAAATTGACATCCTTATGGTACTTTATAATATATATAATTTTTTTTTTTTTTTGGTGTGAATTTGAAGTTTTTATTAAATTTAAATTAATTGAAGAGATTCGTTTTGGATTTTATTATGATTGTTATTAGTATGATGAGTTAGAATTATTTATGTTTTAGTTGTTTGGTGTTATTTTGGACAAATATGCAATTTTATTGTTAATTTTTTATTATTTTGATTAAGTTTGATTAAATTGACATCAATTAGGATTTCTCCGAGTGTAATGTAAAATTAAGATTATGTTTTCATCACTAATATCATGAGTAATAATATTAACTTATGGTAATAAATTAATAATTTTTGGACATATATCATAATTAATATTATATATAAGAGATATAAAAAAGTTAAAAAAATTTTCTCTAACATATTATCATTTATTATATTCTCCCATATAACTTTAGTTGCGATATAAGTTTATTTATTGCCAATAAAAATAATTTTTATTATGGATTTAAATTCCTTTGATGTAATATACATTCAATCATATTGTATTTTTTAAAGAGAACAACATGTTGTTGTATATTTCTTATTATTATTTTTCAAACAGTAGTCGAACTTTTCCTACGACCATCTTCTGGTGGTCAAATCTTTCATATAATTATCTTTCAACTATAGCCTTTTACAACCATCTTCTAATAGTCAAATTTTTCTTACAATTATGTCAATGGTTATCTTCTGGTAGTCAAATTTTTCTTACACCTATCTTCTGGTAATCAATTTTTTTTTACAACCATGTGGTCAAACTTTTTTTTTTTTTTTTTATGATCATCTTCTAGTAGTCGAATCAACTGGATCGTTTATGAGAAATATCTATATTTAAAATCCATCTTTAAATAATTATTAGGGTGACAGAGTCTATCAAACCCTTTTTAAAGATATCTCAATCTTTAAATAATTATTTGAATTAACCGTGATTACTAGACCTATCTGTCTTAATTAGATGCATTGACATCTAATATTTATGACAAATAAAAGAATTTATTTTGGTGACTTCAAAAGCCACACATTTATCATCAAAATAAACAACATACCTTTTTCTCCTTCATGAATCAAACTACAAATTTCGATTCTTGAATCAAAGGCTCTCATGGTGTGATAGATACTCATGAAATTATATACAAAAGCTATAAAAATCATCGTGTTGATAACGCTTGCTATAAAAATAGGATAAATCATATAAGAGCAATAGAGAGAATATGTTATTCTCGTAAATCATTAAGGAATAAATATCTTATTTAGTTTATAGGGAAATAAACATAGAGACTAGGAAGTAAAGAATTAAGAGTATCTAAGAGACTAAATAGATATTCATTAAATAAATAGATTTATAACATAATTTAATTTATTTCATAAAATTTTATAATACAACTTAATTTTAATAAATGATTAATTTTGAAACTCTACATATTCTTAATATATTCTCCATTAAGTAAAATTAACAAAATATATTTTTTTAATACTATAAATAATTAAAAGTGTTTTCATAATCTTTTCAGATAAAGTTATCATTTTTATAAATTTTTTTTTTTTTAAAAAAAAAATATATAATAAAGCTATTAATATTGGCATAACCAAGAATAATTGAATTAGTTTTTACGGGTTAATTGAATTAATATGTTTTTAGCAATTTTTTTATATACTAAATACTTATAGTAAACAATATAATAATATCTTTATTTTATTTTATTTAACACTAGAAATATAATAAATAGATGAATTTAATTCTAAAATTAAACTAATATAACTAAACTAAACTTTAAATATCTTAACTAAATTAACTTTACTAAATAACCTCATTAACTAAGTAATTTCACTAAATTACCTAAAGTAATCTAACTTCACTACATTTAATTTCAAGTAATTTTTTTTTTTTTTTTTTTTTTTTTTTTATATTTATCTAACTAAGATGTGTTTAACAATTTGAACTATTAGTGAATTTAGTCCCAAACATTTGCTTCATTTTCATACTTGGTCCCAAACTTTTTTTTTTTTTTTTTGTGGATTAGGTCTCTAACTTTATAAAGTGTGTGTGTATTAGGTCCTTTTGTGTGGATTACGGGTATCAAAAATGGTGAACAAAAGTTGGGACATAATTTAGTGTAGAACTTATGAGTCATTCACTGAATTCAGTTCCTAACTTTATACCCATTAGGAAAGGGCCATTAAATTTTCATTTGGGTGGTTTTTTTGTCCATACCAATGGATTCATTTCATTGAGGTGGAACATGTTCCCCTACAGCATATACATCAATTAGTCTCAACCATTATCATAAAATCCTTGTCAAGACTATGATAATATCCTTGTCAAGACTACATTTATTCTATCATTTCATTTTCATTAACTTTATTCAATATATTTGTCTCTATAAAATCTTTTGTAGTTCAAAATATGTAATTTTCAAATATCATACAATCACTTTGTACAATACGTAAAATATTAAATCTAGAGGATAGTTTATTTTTTAACATTTCACACTTATATTCAAAATGACTTTCAAAAATTATCCAGATAAATTGAAAATATCTTTGACAAATTTTAATCCAATTTATATTTATCTCAAGAACATAATAATCTCAAAAATATTTTATAACAAATTAATATATATATATATATATATTTCATAATAACCATGTATTTCAAAATAACTTAATTCCAAATATCAAATAATCTATTTTTAAAATAATCAACATATTACATTTAGGTTCATTTAGAGTAAAACTAAAAATAAAATTTTCACCAATTCGTTGGGTTTATATCTAAAATAACTTTTGAAAATATTCTTAAATATGTCACTAATATTTTAAATAACTTTAAATTTAAAACAATTTCATAGCAAAATAATCTATCAAACATTTTGCTATTGATTGAAATAAATTAAACTTGTAATAAAACTTTTAAAACCTTTATAACATAATAAAAAGATTTTAAACTATTTAAATATATATATATATATATATATATATAATATAATTAGATAGATAAAAAGATTAATTATTGTAATTATTGTAAGAATTTAAAGTTTATTCAAATTTATCTTTATCTAATAATCCTAAAATTTCTCTCCGTATTATCAAAACACCTATCAAAATTTATCTAATAAGAATTTAAAATCGTGGTATAGAAAATCATCTACAAATATAAAATTACTCAATAGACTCTTTTTAAGAATAATAAATATATATAGATTCTCAACTAATGCCAATCATAATAGTAGCAATAAATAAATCAGTATATGTGTATGCATCTTTCATAATAAATCAAAATATTTTAATCACGATAAATTAAAATCATTATCACATAAAAACTATTTTGAGAATTATCTGTATATATATATATATATCTATAAAATACAAAGCAATTCAGAAACAAGATAGTTTCCCACTTACCTCGAATTCAAAAGGGCATATCAAAACTGTCCTTTCATGTATTCATCGCCTAGACCTTTCCGATGTCAAATCCTAACAACATAAACCCTAAATTATATATAATTAATAATCATCAAGATGAGAAGAGCCTATTTTGGTTTTAATGACCATATCATCAACATAGACTTCTACATTTTTTGCCAATATGTGGTGACAAAATCTTGTTCACCATTCTTTGATAAGTTGCTCCTGCATTCTTCAACCCAAAAGGCATGACATTATAACAATATATCCCTTGTGCAGCCCGGAAAGCAATATGCAGCTTGTCTTCTTCCTTCATTTTGATTTGATGATAACCAGAAAAAGCATCAAGGAAACTTAAATATCCAAATCCAGCAGTGGAATCAACTAATGCATCAATTCTAGGCAATGGATAACAATCTTTTGGGCAAGCTTTATTCAGATTAATAAAATCAACGCACATTTGCCATTTTCCATTTGCCTTTTTAACCATAACAACATTTGCAAGCCAAGTAGGATAATAAATTGCTTTGATAAAGTTGGCTTCTAGAAGCTTACCAACTTCGGCTCGCATTCCTGCTTCCTTTTCTAGTCCAAATTTTTGAGGCTTTTGTTATACAAGGATATATTTCGGGTCAATATTCAAGCGATGGACATCAATTTCTTCAAAAATTCCAATCATATCAGATGTTTGCCAAGCAAGAACATGTTTGTTCCTCTTGAGAAATTCTTCAATTTCATTTTTCTCATTTTCTGTTAATTCAACTTCAATTTTCACCTTTTGTTCTAGAAATTGAGGATTGACTACCACTTCATGATGCTCCTTTTGGCTTAAACGTTGCTTAGCCTCCAACGTGAAAAGGTGGATTGACGGTATGACCTCAATTTCCATTTTGTCAACGAGTGGGGATGTATCTACTTGTAGTTTCCTTTTCATTTGGAGAAAATAATCCAACAAATGACAGGGATTACTTTCTAGAGTGACAATTTCTTGCCTAGTTGGAAATTTCACTCGTTGATGTGGCATGGAAACTACCATATCAAAAATAACTTGTGATGGAGCTCTCAGAATAGCATTGTAGGAAGAATTAACATCCACCACATAAAATTTGATTTGTTCGGATTAGAGTTGACCTAGGTTTCCCTATGTGACCATGAGCTCAATTGTCCCCTTAACTGAAATTTTGTGTGACGTAAATCCCTCAAGACGAGTCCCACAGGGTTTCAAACTTTTGTCATCCAAACCCATTTCTTGAAAACATTTGTAGAACAGAATGTCTTTGGAAGCTCAGCACTCATTTAATCATTCATTTGTCTATCTCGGATGATGTCAGAATGATGTTTATTGTGATGGGATTTTTCCTTGCTTCCACATTAGGGAACAATTTAGATTGTCAGAAGGAAATATGCTCTTCATGGTCAAAGTATTCACAAATCATAAAAGTCTTTTCCAGAGCATGAATTTGCTTCTTGTGATATAACATTGATTACCCTTTCTCTAGTCCGTCGAGCTGAGTTACTCCGATTTGCATGCCCTATTTTCTCAGTTCGACCTCTCAGGTCAGCTCGATATTCCGTCAGATATCCATCCTAGAGTAACCTTTCAATTTAATTAGATGCAGTTCTCAGTTGTATGCTCATAATCCTTATGAAAAACACAATATTTCATCCGATCTCTGGTATCTTTTGAATAAAGATTTAAGGGCATTGGATTTGGAATTCGATACTTTTCTTTCAACATTGAAATTAAGCTCTCCCTTGGTACTATAAGCGGAGTGGAAGGCTAGATTTTCGGGTCCTATATTTTCCTTCTTTGTTTGGTTTAAAACCGGATCTTTTATTATCTTTGAACTCTCTTTCCGATTCCATACTTCAACTTTTGGAATCTGACTTGCTTCCACTTACATCTTCGTCGAGAGCGACCTTTCTACCAACATCAAACATTTCACCTAGTGTTTTGGGCTTCCTGAGTTGTAATTCAGTGAAGAGAGTTAGAGAATTGAAACCGCCTTCAAAACATCTCAACACAGTATCTTCACTGATACCTTCAATTTCATCGTACACCCTTTTGAATCTTTCCAAGTAGGAAAGGAGTGATTCACCCTCTTGTTGTTTGACATTGGCAAGGTCACCCCGCGACTTTGGGATTGTTCCTGTTGTACTGAATTTATCCAGAAATTTCTTTTCCAAAGATGACCAAGAATCAACGAAATCAGCTTTAAGTGAGGTGAACCAAGTTAATGCTTTTTTTGACAGCGTACTTGGAAATGGCCGACACAGCAAAGCTTCATTTGTGGTGATCAGTCCCATAGCAAATTTATATTGACAAATATGTTCAAGGGACCTTGACTTGCCACTATACAGAACAAATTGAGGTAATTTGAAATTTGAATTAGGGGTTACCTCACGAATCCATTTAGTAAATGGTCCAATATCAATTGTCTGCTGCATGGAATGTTTTGACGATTTATTCGCCTTGGGAGGAGACTTAGACATCTGTGTTCTTGGTCTTTTAGTCTACTATTTTGGATTCTTGGAAATAACAGTCTGAGATTTTATTGGTTGTGTACAATAATATGACTCACCAATTTCACTCTGTACTTTTGAAGTTTGTTGTGTACGTTGCTTAGATGTATTTAGAGCAACAAAAGGTCGTTTGGATAACTCTGCACATGTGTTTTATTTGGAGTTGAATATTCTTCTACTATCGGAGCACGAACTTTTTCTGGCATTATCCCCAGTGGAAGAGCTATTGGAGGGGGAAGAAGATGTCCAATGGCCGCCATCTTTGCATACAAATTTGACCATTCTTTCATGATTTCATTCTCCTTTCAAACTTTTTCCATCTCATTTTTCATTTGATGAACAGTTTGTGTGCTTTCTTCATGTTGTATGACTGCTTTTCCTCTAGCTTCATTGAGATGATCTCGCAAATCTCCAACTCTAGGTATCAATCTTTCTGAAATAGGTCATCGAGGGAGATTATTCTGTATTTAAGATTGATGTGATGGAGTATCATGTACTAACACTACTCGTGGAACAGAGTTCGCTTGATTGTGTGTTCCTTGATTTGCATGTGTTGGAGAAGCTTGTGTGGAAGCCATATTCATGTAATTTGTGTATACAAAATGATACAAAGGAAAAAAAGATTTATCAAAGGAGTATGTCTGAAGACTCTGAAAATGATTACAGAGAATAAAGAAAACAGAGAAAACTTTCGATTCCCGATAACGGAACCAAACTGATGATGTAATCAGCCGGCGAACCGAAAGTAGTTGAATCGATTGTGAGAATGTTAGTGCATAATCACCACTTTTTGAATCGAAGATGGAGAACCACTTATACTCTTGAAGTTGAATAGCTACCACCTGAAAAATAAGGCAAACTAGAGAGAGTGTCTCCTTTTTCGCCCCTCCAAAGAGATTAATTAGTAGGAGATCAAATATTTTGTATTTATATGAAAGACGTGTTACCTTTCTTGGCCCCCAAGTAGTATAGTGTGGGAGGCTTGTGAGGCAAGTTTTGTTTCTTGTAATGTAAGCCTTGTAAAGGTTATTTTTCAATCAAAGTATTTGACCTTTGACTGTTATAATATAGATCGTGGATTAATATTTATAATCTTGACTGAGAGGCAAAATATTATGTGTCGAGGTGACTTGACCTCGTCTTATTCTCAGTTCGTCAGTTCGTCAGTTCACCTTAATTTTCTAGGTGAGTTACTGAGTTGCCGGGTGAGGTGGTATGTCTGAGTGAATCTGGTGTCAGTTGTCTGTTCACCTTGCCAAATGTCATTTTCTCTTTAGTCCCATTTAAGAAAATATTGTGTAATCATTGACGAAATAAAATTCCACTCAAAGATTTTATTCGATTACAGTAGTGTTTAATCTATCATTACTACTACTGTCAACCATCCATCACATCCATCCAATATATAAAAGTTTTAGAAGTCATCTAAACACATTAATTTAGACACAATTAGTAGAGGAGATTCAAGAATAATTTTCATTAATAACTCTTTTGTAAAAGAATCAATATATCAGATATATGCGATTAACACTATCAATTATCATGATTCAACAAATATATTAGAATCAATCCAAAGTTCATCAACTAGTGGACTATTTTAATATAATAGAATGATAAGAGAACTCAATACCATAAATTTCTCAAAAGAAATCATATAATATAGGAAAAATTTTCACATCATTCCCCACATCAATTGAATGTAATCAACAAATATTTAAAGAGAATTAACAAGACTTGCCACCAATTTCTCTCTTATAAATATCACAAAAATAAGATAATTAGAATAATTGTGATAATAATAACTCATGTATAATATCAATGATTATAAACTAGAATTTCTCAACATAGCTATGATTGATCATAAACATATCTTATCATCAATTTTGTCCATATATCATGAAAATATCTATGGATTGTAGTTGTAAATATATATATATATATATATATATATATATATGCTTGCATCAATGTTGATTATTGCACAAGTCTCTATTACTCTCAAATAAGAAATCAAAGTATCAATTAAAAGGAAATTAATAGAAAATTCCCAGGTTTGAAAGCAACACAATAGAATCATGGGTCTATGACTCGTAGATCTCAAGTTCAAAACTTTGTATACATATTCGAAAAAACTAGACTTTTTTTTTTTTTTTTTTTTGAAAAACTCTTACTCCATTGACAAAGATGCTTCTCATTCATTATCCATTCAAATATCATACCAACTTTATTGTATTCTTTAAATCCTTTAATACTCACAAGTTATTGTATCATACTTCATACATTAATCATAGGAGTCAAAAAGAAAATCCTAATCAATAAAGAATTTTTGAATCTATAAATGGATAAGAGAAATAAGCAATCCATCAAGTTATCAAAAGAAATAATTAATCAATTAAGATCTCTACTGTCACATGCCTTTATATCTTCACAAGATATCATATAAAAACTCAAGAGAGAATCCAAAGTATATTCTCACATAAGTTTTTAAATTATAAGCTTCAAATCAAAGTCAAATTCTTATAATTCTTGAAAAGTGGTAAAAATGAGTCAGCATACCAACTAATTACTTCAAATCCACCGTCGAGGTTCATAACCTGTTCAATCAAGGTGCGGAATTGTATATATAATTTCTTATGTTTACCGATCTATTACCAATTTCTCAAAAAGATGTATGTCAATAAAAGTCTATTGATCCATGTCTTTTCCTAAAGAGATGTTTAATCTTCTAAATCACCATTAAACCTTTCTTCTATTCATATTCTTAAGGATAACAATAACCAACCCTTTTTCTATGATAATAATCAAGTTCCACTCTAACTTTGATATTATAAATCCAGTTCAACCTAGCTAGACTTTAGATAAACTTGGCTCCACTTATCGCTTTGTCTATTATACTCCATCTAACTCTGATTACTCCACCTGCAATCGCCTGGCGTTTTGATACCATTGTTGAGTTGCAAATAAATAATGCTAAAATAAAATCATCATGTCCATAATTAATTTGTTTTTAGATTGTTGGAAAAAAAAAAAATAGGACCTGATTTTCAAAATAGAATGAATAAAGTAGAGATTAAAAAAACAGAGTTGTGTTGTGATATAATCACTGTCCTAAAAGCAAATTTCGAACAACCTTAGTGCAATTGTTTTTTTTGGTTGCTTTAGCAAGGTGTACACAACTATCATTTAACACATGCACTTGTGGCAAAGGATTAGAACAAAAAAAATACAATTACCTAGAATAAATTTCACAAAATAGATGAGAAACTCTCTCTAACCATGTTCTACTAAACATTCCCTCATATATGTTTAATGGGTAAAAAGCTCATCTCTCTTTTTAGTGGGTAAAAGACTTTTTCTATATATTCAAATGTGGTGACTCTTCTCGAATAAAAAACCATCACGATTCCTCTATCTTTATGAACATGCATAGAGTTGTAGTCACAAGATAACCTTATCAAAGATAGCCTCTATCCTTATCAACATACGTAGATAGAATCTTAATCATAAAATAACTCTATCCAAGATAAATAAAATCGTGACTTATTTTAATAGGAGTCAATTGAAATAATTGAAATAATATTTAAATAAATTTCCAACCACATAAAGAGTTTGTCATTCCCAAATAACTAAAAATCATCAGATGTATGAGCAACTTCAAGGCCTAAAAAATAACGGATCAAACCAAGATCATTAATTTAAAAAAAAAAAAAAAACATTTGGAGAAGCAATAATTCCACATAAATCAATATTTCATCACTGTCAGTGAGAACAATGACATCCACATACATCAAGAGATACACAAGAATATCTTTATTGAAGAATATATACGGAACAGTCTGTAGTTGATTGAGAAAAATCAATAGCTTTCAAGGTGTCTAAAGTGTGAAAAACCAAGTCCATATTGTTTGTTTTAAGCCATAAAGAGGCTTAGATAGCTAGCAAATGGGTAGATCATTATCTTAGGACAACATGTAAACTTTTTCACCCAAAGGGAACTATGAAGATAAACATTCTACACATTTAACAGGTGTAACTTTCATTTCCGAATAAATGCAAGGTTCAATAGGACACAAAACGAAACAAGTTTGGCAACGAGAATATAAGTTTTATGAAAGTCAACATTGTTTGCCATGGGATAGAGGTAATTGCCAAGTCTTGTTTTCTTCAATATCAGTAAGCTAATTGTGAATTGCATCACATTTATGCATGATCTTTAATGACTTGATGGTAAACCTTGATTTTTCTCCACTTCACGATCAACATTAGATAGAAAAGTATAATATTTAGATGTAAACTAATCGAAACAAAAAGTAAGGAGGTGAAAATTGGTTACATTGTTGACCACCCATGGAGGAGGAGTTTGAATTCAATTACTTCATCAAAATGCAGAAATAGGTTGTGTTGTTGAAAGCAAAGGAGGTGAGGAATTTGAAGAAGAAGGAAAAGATGGAGTCAATTGGGTAGCCTAACTAGCACTGTCAAAGAAAGATTCAAGATTCAAGAAGATGAGTAGAAAAATTAGTCGACTCATCGATAGAAATAAGAAGACGAACTAAATCATGTAATGCAGATTTCTTTTGCGATTAGATGGAAAGATATTTTCATGAAAAATATCATCTTAAGAAATTATTACTTTTTATTGAACAAAGATGGAGATATTTCTTAATATATTAAATTATGTTTATTTATTTTTAAATATCAAAACACTACTAAAAATAAGACTATATACGATGGTCATACAACCATGTGAAGAGTGGATCTGGTGCCATTGTTCTGGTAAAGGGTTTCTTTATATACGACAGTCATACAACAACTTCAGGCTGCCCCACACCAGCCTGAAGCCTCCTGACTAAACACAAAATTTTCTCATATCCAACAATTTTCAGATGGTTATGTAAACCTAACATTTTCAAGAAGACACCCACATACAGTAACCTTTCCTGATGATGCCTCCACGATGAATACCATAGACCTTACATCCCTCCAAGAAAGTTTACCTGACAAACACCGATTTTCTACATCTAGTGTCTCTATTCCTAGATCCACTCTTCAAATGGGAAATGTAGATTATTCTAGCCAAATTCCACAACCCATATACACCAGATCTTCTTCACAAAGACAGGATGAACCTACTAGTCCAACATTTTCATCTGTCACTGAAAATTGTTTGCAAAATGAACTAAATGTCATAGAAAAAGAATTTTCTGTTAATAAACAATATTTGCATGATGACTTTTATGCCTTGCATAATTCTGAAAAGAGAAAATGGTTTTTCAAAAAATTATTAAAGATCAGAAAACAAATTCAAGAAGAATATTATATTTTTGTCAATACTCACAAAATCCATATTTTATTTTTCGACTAATTTCCAATTTACTGTTCAAAACATAACATTGATTTTCCTTTTAAAGACATCTCCCCCATCTTAGAAAATACTGTTGATTGGGAAACCCTCGTAAATTCTTAGAAAATCCAATCTAATCATCCTCTGTTACAAGGTATTAAGTTAGAAGTAGCAGGACAACACATAGAAGCCATTCCTTATAAAAATCCTTCTGATGATCCCAAGATTAATGCAAAAAATTCCATACTTCAAAATAATTTCACTAATACCTATCTCAACACCATAGGAAAACAATTAGACCAAATAGAAAAGTCTCTTAAGTCAAAATCTCCATCGATAGGATCTTCTGCTCCATCTAAATCCCAAATAAAAAATCCTATTTTTAAACCATATCAGTTATCCTCTTCTAGTGTCAAAACCATTAAGGCAACTGATCCTGAATTAAAGAAAGTCCTCAAAAGTCATCTCAGTCGAATTGAATCAATCGGGTCTTCTCTAAAATCGGGTCAAGCCTCAAATATTGTAGTTCCAAATTCTTTTGAAACTCCTCATAAAGTAAATACCCTCTCTATTTTTGAAACTCCTTCTGCACCATTAAAAATTAATACCTTAGAAAATGATTATGATATTAGTGATGCCTTAGATCAATTTAATGACTCAACACCACAAATTACTAAACTTGATTGGAAACAACCTCTAGTACCATTCCAGTCTGCCTATGTTGTTCTTGAAAATCGTCCAGACATAGAAATAACAAAACCTTTAACTCAGCATAGATTTAATGCCTCCTCAATATATGATTGGAACATAGATGGCCAAAATGAATATCAAATCATTAGTACACTTCAACAAATGATTATGGCCGCAAATGCTTACAAAATTCAATTAGGAACTGAAGATAAGGCCATAGCAGAACTCCTAATAGCAGGGTTCACTGGTCAATTAAAAGGTTGGTGGGATTACTACCTTACATCACAATAAAGAGAAGAAATCCTTTCTGCCACAAAAACCGATGCTGAAGGAAATGCTATTTTAGATAGCCAACAAGATACCATTTTTGATGTTGTTCCTAGGTTAATTCTATCCATTTCCCTTCATTTTATTGGACACCCTTCACATATTAGAGATAAAAATGCTGAATTCCTTTCAAATCTTCGATGTAGAAAATTAAGTGATTTTCAATGGTACAAAAACACTTTCTTAACTAGGGTGATGCTCAGAGAAGATTCCAACCAACCTTTTTGGAAAGAAAAATTCCTTGTAGGTTACCTATCCTCCTAGCCAAATTCTAGAAGTGATTTATTTATATACGACGGTCATACAACCGTCGTATATAGTATAAAAAATGTCATATATACTATATATAAGTGTTCAACCTCGATTTTTGATCCGTCGTGAAAATAAAGATCGCTAAAAATATACGACCGTTTAACAACCGTCGTATTTACTTTATCGACTATTAATTTACAAAGGTTGTAGGACAGTCATATAAAATCTAACTATATACGATGATTGAAGGACCGTCGTATATACTTTTACTATATACGACTACTGTAAAATCATCGTATATATTCTTACTATATATGACTGTTATAAGACCATCATATATATTTCTATTATATACGACGATTAAAGGGTCGTCGTATACATTCTTTTTTAAATAAAAAATTATTATTTATTAAAATTATATCATATATATTAAATGGACCATCATTTTTTATTTAAAAAAAATAAAATTTTAATTTTATTCGTACAATAACTAATGTATTTAAATACAAAATATATTATTCTAATTTAATATAAATAAGCTTTCTAACAATTCATATGAAAATATATATATAAACGATATCGTATATATTCTTACTATATATGACTGTTATAAGACCTTCATATATATTTCTATTATATACAACGATTAAAGGGTCGTCGTATATATTCTTTTTTAAATTAAAAAAAAAATTATTATTTATTAAAATTATATCATATATATTAAATGGACCATCATTTTTTATTTTTAAAAAAAATTAAAATTTTAATTTGATTCGTACAATAACTAATGTATTTAATAAGCTTTCTAACAATTCATATGAAAATATATATAAACGATTAATATATCTAACAATTTATATCAAAATAAACATTCCAAATGTAGCAAAATAGTTAATGTAACAAAACACAAATCTTAAAAATAAGTGACATGATTAAATGCATATAATATAATGTACAACTACTCATTATCCAACAAAAATTAAGGTGGCTTGGAAGGCACATCATGATAAATCAAATCAAATCACCTGCAGCGTAATTAATAGTGCAACGTTTGGAGGCAAAGTATAGTCCTGGTGCATCATGGTTCCAGCCTTCGTCAAATGGGAAGCTTTCCATTCTTCTTTCGAGTTCTAAAACAAAAAAAAAAAAAAAAAAAAAAGAGAGAAAGGGATTCTGAGTTAGAATTAGCCTCCCAAATTTGCTTGGGGCAATTTGGATGCAAGCAGCTAACCTCGTGTGTGAATGCCAAAAGAAGGGGTGAATAGATTTCTTGAACAACTGTTCGCCGCCAACGGGATCCAGTGTTGGATTTATTTATATAAATCATGTGGGCTTATGTGTCAATTGTGTATTTAAAGGCTATCATATTTAATTAAGCCCAACTAAAGTGATCTAATAAGATTTAATGGGCTTATATGCATCAAAGATAAGTATGGGCCCACTTATGTAGAAACCCTAATCCTAGTCTGTGATGGGTTGACTAGGGTTATTATTATAAATAAGAGGTTGTGGTCCCTGAGAGAATATCGAGAGTTTTTTATTCTATATCCCGTCAATAGAAAGAACCCTATAACTCCGATAGATCTCTTAGAAGACCATAATCCCCATAATCCCGTTTTATACAGGTCTCAAGAATAGTACATAAGTTCTACATCTTTTATAAGAATTCAAGATCTATCACAAGAATCTGAGATCTAGATCTTTCAAGTAGATTCAATCAAGTACGCTTCCGCAAACTTATTTATTTATTGATTCTCGATAATCTAACATAATAGGTCTTGGGATTGATCTAAAGAATAGATTATAATATCTATATTGTTCCAACAAGTGGTATCAGAGCCTATTTATATTGGGTTATTGAGGAATCAACTCTTATGTTTTCTTTGGGGTTGAAGATGAAAACTTTTTTAGTTTTCGATTCAATTGAATAAATTGATAAATACAAAATTATGTAATTCGGTTTTAATTAAGAGTTTCTTCTCTGCTATATATATATATAAGTTGATTGAAGGAACCTATTTGATTATGTTACATATATATATATATATGTATATAGTTTATTATATGTATTTTAAATAATTTGGTTGTACATGGGATTTGTCTTTTTCTCATATATATACATACATATATAAGGTTAGTTCTTTGATTATATGTATATACATACATGCCGCAATGATGGTTTTGCCATATATTTATATATTTTCCGTTCTTTTGTTTCACAACTGTTGTTGTTTAATATATATATATATTAATACATTAAGAAATTATATAGATGCTTGAAGATTCCATTTATGCGTACTACATTCCTTTAATATGTATACATATATATATGTATATATATATGTGGCAGTACTGTGTTTGCTATACATATATATTTATATGACCTTTTCTTATTTATTCATATTCATATATTTATGTATATATATATGTAAAAGTTTCTTTTAGGTTTCCTTGGGCTCCTATATATATATATATATATGTGTGTGTGTGTGTGTATACGGTGTGTGTATATATTTGGTAAAAGGGTTTGCTTGTGCCTTCCTTTAGTATATGTATATATAACTTTATTAGTGATTATTATGTGGGCTCATAATATGGGCTTAGTTATTGGAATTGCAGTTGACTCTGGGAAGATCAATTTTTTAAAGAAATTAAGGTTTAAGATGGGTATTTAGTTATTGATGAAATCTTCTTTCTATTTCTCTAGAGTCTTCTCCTTTATTATATTTATGTATATATGGAGTCATATAATCTATGGAATTAAGAATCCTTATTTATTTGTTTATTTAAGAACTTTCAGAATTGTTAGACTTCATATTTCTATGAGATATTCTTATTTATATGGTATATATATTATGTACTAAATAAGAATAGTCTTTT
>JAXGGT010014653.1:0-18270 GCA_035583425.1 Marsdenia floribunda
TGAATTAGGTGAACACTTATATTCAAGGTAATCTCTCCTTGAATTTCCGATGTGGGACTTGGGTTTGCTACCCAACACATACATCCGGAGATATCATCTAATGCCTGTATTTCCCCTCAATTTAATGTAAATATAAGGTATTGAGTATTGTTCATAGTGTTTAGTGTAATTATATATTTAAGCAAACACTTGCATGCAATTTCACGGCTGCATTGGTACTATAAATGGAACAAGCATTTCAGCTTGAGTGGTTGGCGATAGACATGAGGTATTTAGATCCATAAAGAACGTGATATGCCAGAATGTCATGGTAGTAGTCAATCATGACATGAGATTCACTTTCATCCATGTAGTGTGGGAAGGCAGTGCGCATGATGGTCGCGTGTTCAATGATCCTACATCCAACTCCAGACACGATTTTTAGCACCCTCCACCAAGTCAACCAACACTCTTTGTTTATTTAAACATTAATTTGGATAACATATATTCACAAAATTTGTTTCAAACGTAGATAAATATTACTTGGTAGATGCTAGGCAAATCAACTAAGCTTCCTTGTACTGTATAAGGGTGACGGTACCATCGTTCCTAATTTCGTCAATGAAGTTCTAGTTTTCGAGGGCCAAAGGAGTTGTTCAACTATTATCATTCATCAGTACGAAACATGGTTGAGAGAACATTCAGAGTCTTTAAAAAGAGATTTCCTTTCTTAGGGGTGTCAATGTCATCCTACTCATTTATACGACAATATGACTTATTAATTGCATGTTATGTCGTACATAATTATATATGAGACAATGACCTAAATGACCAATTATTCTTCGAATTTGAACATGAACATGTTAATGAAGACAGTGGTTAACAAAGAACAGTGGACAAAGATAGAAACCAACAATATTTCGGTTGAAACATAGCTCAATAGCTTTAAGAGTGGGCAAACTTTCGAGACAATATTGCAAATGGGTTATAAGACAAATATAATAGTGTACAAGGTCCTTAATTTTGTCAACGGTCAGAACGCGCACTGTAGTAGTCGACCAACATCGTGCAATATGTGTAATCGTTATGTGGACGTGTATTGTGGATGATATTTTCTTTATATATTGTGAGTAGTCATCAAATAATGAGGTTCATAATTGTGTAGCCGTGATCCCACATGCATTCATCATACATAAGTAAATGTTCAACAAATAATATTAATAAACATATGAATACAAAAATAGCTCGACATCGCATAACATTAGTTAGTAGATAATATTAATTACCATATGAATAGTAACTATTTTCATCAACCTAATTAGCCAAAATAAAAAAAAAACAACTATTGTCATCAACCACATGTATGCACAAAAAAAAAAAAGAAGAAAAATTCAAGGCATCTCCAACCATCTAATCCATGTTTCTGTCCATGTTTCTAGTCACAAATACTATTTCAACTTTTATGTCACAACCCACACAGTCTTGGTCATCTCGTAGGAGCTCCCCGTCAAATAGGAAAGGGATATTCTGTTGAGCTTCTGTCTTGCAGCATCCTCAATCTATGGCACATTGGAACACATGTTCCTCTATGGCCTAGGTTTATAAATCCTAACGAGCATTTGTACAATGATGCTACGGAAGTGTCTAAATGTGTCTACAGTGCAGTTCTTCCTGAGTTGACCGATTATGTTAATTCCAGCTTGCTTCATGAAACTCAAAGAAAAAAAGACGAACAACACCCATGGCATATTTTACTGCCATGTTCCCTTATGTAGAGCCCTCTACCTAAGAAAAACGGATGTTCCAAGATTTCCAAAGGAGAAAAAGTCAACCTGGTGGAAAAAAGAAAAACAACAACCCATACTATGTAGTCACTTACGTATCTTTCTCAGTCATAACATTCGGATAGATATATAAAGTAGTTATATTAAAATGTAAGGAATTGAACCAGACCTTTGTACAATAGGCCTTCCTGGTTCACAAAATGAAGGAGCTTATTCAAAAATGGTCGTGGAATGTGTTGCCACCGGCAACTTCTACCGAAGAAGAACTGTAATGACATCGTCCAATACATTTCACCTTGGTCGTTTTCAGCTAATTCGTTAAAATACTTGCAACTAAAAGTAATATCCAAATCCAGCTTTGTAAATCAATTAATAGTCCCCTTGTAGAGTATTTATCAAACAAATACAAGGAAAAAGAAATTTTACATTACTTTGATGCTTCCAAAATCCACCGTAGAGTCACAAACAACATCACAGAGGATGATTATCATGAGTGGACGTAGAAGATCGAAAATAGAGGTAATCTTCTTGCTAAAAAATTGTATTAGGGTTTATGCTTGCAGGAGCGAAATGAAATTGTTGTTTGGAGTTAGGAATTTGCTGAAGATATCTTCTGAGGATTGTGATTATCGGTTGTATAAGTGAAAGGAGACACAACCTTTCAAATTCACCCTGCATGAATGTCAGCTCTGAAGTTCAATAGCTGAAGACTAATAATTGTCAGTCGCCCATTGAAAGGGTTACCGAGAACTCCAGATATTGGTTGACTGCTTGATTCGTCTTCCCATATTCATGCATTGTTACGTGTACAACTGTATAAACTCAGATTATTTATTAGATGCATTATATAAATATGCCATACATTCAAAAAAAAAAAATAGTAATTATAAATACAATTTAGAAAATGAGAAAACTGAAAGGTCTAGTTTGACATTATAGGCACATTGGTTGACCACTCGATTCAACATATCCCATTTTTATGTATTGTTATAAGTACAACTTTGAACTCAGATTATTCATATATTATATAAATATATGATACATTCATGTATAAATATTTTATAAAAGACACAAAATGTGAAAATTGAAATGTGGAATATGGAATAATTAAACATTTGTTAACCATTGATTCTAATTCTTACATAATGAAACATTAATATTACAAATACTACTACTCTCATTTCATAAATGAAAGCTGAAACAAATAACATCTCTTGGTCAGCAGCACAATGTATACATAAAGGTTGTGCATCAAGTTTTCCTAAGTCATAATCATACATCCAATTGCTCTACGGTGCCCACTTGGGATTCCCATCAATTCGACAACATTTTCTGATACTTCGGATGTCCCGACAATGTTCCCCATACATGTCTTGCACCTATAATTCTGTATTTAAATACGCAATGAAACATTTCGATAATGAGCGAATACATCTATTGTAGATATTAGTCTTAGCTCCCCAATGGTGGTAATGCCTTTCACTTGTAGGAATTTATCCCCAAATGACATATAAACAATAGCAAGGGCATAATTTGCTACCATATGCCCTGCAACAACGACTTATGTGAAAAATTCCCAACTTTTGAGAAAATCGAGACGAGCAAATGCTTTGAACTGAAACAGAAAATTAAGGACGATATCAAACCCTTACATCTTTATTTTCTTATACAACGATGAAGGACAAAATCACAGAGATTCACTATTCCTTCTCTGAATAATACTTTTGGATTATTGTAAAAGAGGCTTTTTTTTCCTGAACAGGAAAATGGCATCATGCTCAGTTGGCCAACAGAAGTTACCCAAAAGTGTAACAGTCCAATAGATGTAGCTTTCCTCTTGTTCGACTATGTTGTAAAAAGTCTTGCAGTTGCACACACACGAACAATCATTTCAATATGTAACCTGCAACTGCCTATATATATATCCAAATGTAAAAAAAGAAACAAAAAAAAAACACATACACAGATTTAATGAAAAAAAAAATAGGGATTTAGTTGAGGTCACAACAGTGTGTACTAGAAATTTCATTAACAGAGTACAGGGAGGTTGAACAGAGGTGAAGATACAGGGGTGGTGGACATCATCTATGCATGCAATGAAAAGAATTGGGAAAAAATAAGCTATATGGTCGATCAAATAAAGATTGATAAAGATGAGTTTTTGAACCCTGAAGTTTGAAGATGGGAAGACTTGTAAAGAAGTATGGCGTTTCAAGGGTTTTATGAAGGGAGACGACTTCAGTGGATAGTTTTTCAGACATTTAACTCAGCTATTTATTCCCACCTACCTATCCATGTCATTCCTTTTTAAGTGGTGAAAAGAGAATGACAATGACACGTGTGAATTTCTTTTTTTATTATTATCATGTTGGTTCGCTAATAAATCTAGAAAAATGGGTCATGCATATCCATTTTGTTTTCTTTTTACAAAAATGGAAAATCATAATATACGTGGGTGCTTTCATGTATATATATATATATATATATGTATACATATTAATATATATACATAGATACATATTCTGCAGTCTCAAGACTCCCAACTATGCAAAAAGTTCCACAAAAGAAGTGTAAACTTAGACAGAGTACTGTAGTAGTAGTCGACTATGGAATAGCACTGTGAGCCAGTAAACACAGTCTGACCATGGTGCCATGTCAAAATGGATTATATTAGAGACATTATTGTCTGATATCTTGTAGGATGGAAAATGTAGTAGTCTAGGGGTAGGCGAAAGGAATGGAATGAAAGATATATATTATGGCACTGATTCGTAACTCTAAAAAGCGTTTTCCCACCCATTACTATTTGGGAATGCACGTATATTCTAAAACAAATTTTGAGAACGACTGTGCTTCCAAACCCACCACTTTAAATTCCCTCTCCTCCAAAATCCAACATTATGAGGTCTTACGGTTGTGCTTTGAATAAAAGAAAGAGAAGCGACGACAACGTTCAACCACGATCGGAAGATCCAAACATACTTCATAGTGCAAATGATAAAATAAGGAAACTTTTACCTGGCCTTGCGTTGGAAGATGACTCAGACCTACACAGACCTGTAAAAAACAAATCTTTCTTTGTTTCTAATTACTTTGAAGACTCGTAGGCTGATGGATGATCGTCTAAAAACATTACGGTCGGCAAGCCCCTAAAATTGAACGAATTAGGGCAACTTCAAGTGTTTTCAGAGATATTGTTGTATCAAAAATGGGATACATTGATCACATTCTGCACAGAGTGTTGCCCCCATCTAGTTAGACTTTTCTACTGAAATGTAGTAGTATCGGAAGGAAGAAACAAGGAGTTGATTGTTACTTCACTGATGGAGGGGGTCATGATTCAGATAACAGCTAACCAAGTAAAAAATTGGTTCGGAATGTACAACTTGGGTTATTGTTTGTCATCATATGAATCTCTAAAAGCTATGCAAAAATTAGCATTGAGCAAAGATATTGGTCAAAAACTCTACGTTTCTGCCTGACCCCTATGAACGACCTCTCTCTTTTTGGTCGAGCGATGGGAGGCATAATAGCATAGTTTATACAGGGCAGATATCAAAAGCAACTTGGAGCGACATATTTCATTCTCACATACAAGGCATTAACAAGGAAGCTTGTTAATTTTGGTAATTGCTTTGTTTGAAACATTAATAAAGTACTATGGTTAAAGGACAGGAATTGCCTTATGGTAGGTTTCAAACCAGGATTTTTAGAGTTGTTGGTGTTGATTTTAAAGGTGAGGTAACTGAGCCAATAAAGTTTTCATACAGAATGTAAAACATATCTTGCATAGAGTCACGACGCTGCAAAATTAATGAAACAAAGCCAACACACTCACTGAATGCGGAGGATGAAGAAGATGCTGAACGCAGGAAATGCAGCAGAGAGTTAACTGATGTACTGAATATCAACAACATCAATAAGAAATTGGAAGATATACAACAAGCATAGGAAAAGGATAGAGAGGATGGTCTCAAGTTCCACAAGAAGATGAAGGCATTTCATTCTCAAGTGAAAGATACATTAGATGAAATTCTTGATATTTTGAAGTCTAGGCAAAGTGGGAACAACCGTAATGCGTGAAGGACTGAGGATATGTCAGAAAATTTTGTTCCAGACCCTAAACATGGTCGACCACACATTCAGCTACCGCACAACCCCTATGGAGATGACCAGGAACCACGTGAGCCACATGTACATCATCCCCCAGAGGAAGATTTTGTAGATATCCCTTTCCAAACAAAGGAGAACGATGTGCATTGTGATGAAGAACAAGCACCTGAACATCAGTCAAATGTAGGTGGTCCATTGAGTGGAACAATGATTTAGGAAAGCTTCGGTGACCCAAGTTCACAGGCTGCATTCAAGAATATTTCAACTATTGAACTTCAAGTACAAATATTTGATGCGGTACCAGAATGCACAGAAAGGGCTGACGATTCATTTGAAACCGCTACAAAGGACGATAGTGAAGGTATTGAACTATTACCCAACTGTTTCTCCGGATTCATGACAGATTTCTTGCTAAATTCATTGATAATAATTTCTATTTAGGAACATCTGATGGATCTCAAATAGAGAAATCCTTTGATAATTCACATGTTCAATCAAATGCAGCAATTACAAGTAAAGTATTTTGATGGAGCTTGATTTCTTCTATTTAATGCTGGAAACATGTATTCGATTTTTACAGTTTTTTCATCCATGATGTTATTCAGATGATGACAAGAAGTTGCAAGAAAATGCTAGTAGTAATTCTGTTACAGAAGACACAACTGAAGAGAGAAATAGTGGACTACTCAGTATCACTGAATTAGCTGGTTTAGATGATGTTGTCAACCTTGCTGTATCATCTGCAAAAATTTGAACATTCTACTATGTTGCTATTAAATTGTATTTTGGATTATGGTTTGACTTTCAATCTGTGGATTATGGTATTAAATTGTGTTTTGGATTATATTGCCCTACATTTCTGTTTGTGAACTATGCAACTACTCAATGGATAACGGTAGTGAAAATTTCTGTTTAGGAAAATGGTAGTCAACTATAGGTATATAATGCACATAATGGTTTGAATTGATACTAGTTGACCATTTAATTGTTCATTGTTACAATATTGTAGGCATAATAACATTGTGAATCGTGGTTAATAACGGGAAACTACACATGTTTTGAAGTTGTGTGGAAACAAATTAAAGGAATATGTAGACAAATTGTTGTTGAAACAAAAGCCTATATGAAAGAACATTGCAGTGCCCAACAGCTATTTATATATATATAATCCTTTCAATGTTCAACCAAATCACCAATCGAGAACACACCGCAATAAAAATTTATCATACTTCTTTCAATTATTGTCCAAAGTTTTCCATTTTCGTTATTATATCTATTTTTCCCAAATTTAGCGGGATGGGAAAGAATACGTGTCAAAAATATTTTTTTATACATTTTTTTAAACATTTTTTGTATTATTTCTGGACACCCATTTTGTTAGTTGTAATACAATATTTATTACTTTGTTTACAGCTATTACAGAATGTTGAGACTAATTTCAGACTTCGAGAAAAAAAACATTTATAAATGGAACCAAATAATATGTATATATCTATAACCAACAAGAGGTAACATATATTATAATTTTGAAATCCATCAAAAATTTGGAATATTTGTAAAACCAAAAAAAAAAAAAAAAAAAATTCAATAAATGCATCTAAATATATATATAACTCAAATAACAACATTATCATTACATCTAATAAAATATAATATTTTTGTCCCCATTTTCTAGACAACTTCTTCACATGTCCCTACTTCACTCCTCGTTTTGCTCAATTCACTCAACTCAACTTGAAAAAATTGAACAAACTAAAAAAATAAAGCTTCAATCCAAAAACACCCTTAGAGATTTTATATGTTAGCGTTTAGGGTTTAAATTTTACGAGATGCGTTAGATAAATTAATATGAAAAGAAAATATATTAGAAATAAAGTGACGACACATATTTTTATTCAAATATTTAAAATGGTTCATAACTTGAATTAAAAATTAAAAATGCAGAGTATGATTTATATAATAAAAAAACAGTTATTATTAAATAAAATATGATAAATAGTGTATTTATATAATAACTTTAATTAGCTAAATGCACTGTAAAAATGGGCTATTGAGACATATATATTAAGTCATTTTAAAATTATAAGTCTTAAGTGCCTTTTAAACAATTAAACAAAGCTTAATAGATTAAAAATATTGTGTCAAAAAATTATAATTTGAAAATAATTGAAGAACTCCATTTCATTCATACATAAAATTTGTTCGAAGGCTATTAAGGTGGCTAGAGTTAAAATGTTTGTATATGAGTTGAGACATTTATATAAAGTACATCAAAGCAATAAACGCCCTAATATATATGCTATTGAGGCGCTTAATAACACATTTAAAAATGTCCTAATAGCCTTTTCTTAGTAATAGTATTTTAATTAGGACATAAAAATAACATTTCAAACTCTCTTGAAAATAATTTATAATTAAAGAAAAACTCCCTTGATGATTTACAAATATAGAATTAGAAGACAAAAAAAAAAATGAAAAATAATTCTAATTTTGATGGACAAGAGAAAGAAACTAAATAAAAAACTTCAAATCAAATGATAAATAACCCTTAGTCCTAGAAAACGAAGCATCATATATTAAAAATTTTAGATAATAACAAAAAGATTAATATCAAAGCTTAGCAAAAAAAAAAAAAAAAAGATTAATATCAAAACTAAAAATATATTTGAGTTCACATAAATTACAAATAGCCATTGAAAAAGAAAATAATAAAAAAATTTTAGAAACTATTCCTATAATCTTATATAATATATTAGAGAGAATTCCGCTGCAAAGTGCGGAGCGAAAATTTAAATTTTAAATAATAATAACAATTAAATTTTTTTTTTTTTGTTTAAAAAAAAGATACTTTAAGTTTTTCAATCGGGAGATTGTATGTGGCAAGTTGACCTTACCCCTCAATCCCTTCAGAATAGGTGCTTCCAAATCCCGGATGTATGCAAATAGAGCCTATTAAACAAACCAAACGTTCGCAAACAAAGCTCGTTTGAGCTCGTTTATACTCGATTAAAGCTCGTTTGTTTATTAAACGAGCCGAATTCGAACATTTGTCGAAGCTCGATTAATTTTTGAGCCAACTCGAACAGTATTCGCGAACATAATTGAGCGTTCGCAAACAAATTAAAATATTTATATATTATATAAATTATTATTTTACTAAAAAATTTTAAATATTTAAGTTAGGTTTCACATTTATATAAACATTTTTTATTCTCTCTCTCCTCCTCCCACTGGTGCCGCTCGTCCCTTCTGCAATCTTCCTCGGTTCCTCCCTATTCCCTACTGCCGTGCTGCCGTACTGGTGCCGCTGCTCTCTATCTGCAATTTTTCAACTTGTATGTATTTACTTGTTCATCTTCTTCCACTGGTTTTTTTTTTTTTTTTTTTTTTAATTAATGTATGCGATTTCACCTCCTTATTACTGATCTGAAATGGGTTTAGTATAAGGGGGTCTGTTTGGTTTCATTCTTAAATTAGGACAAGAAAAATGGAAAATGTAAAAGAATCGGGGAAAGCGAAGTTTGATATAGGAAATATTAATAGTTTGCAATAAAGAGTTATAAATGCTTTTGCTAAGAGCCGCTGCGAATGTTCAGGTTGTGCTTTCTTTTGGTGTCATTATTATGACTGTTAGTGGACTTCTTCCTCCCACTGTCAGAAATTTGATAATGGGTTAGACAAATGAACCGAGAAAGCGCAGGAAAAAGTTGGGCGAGAATTTTCCTTTCTTGAGCGAAAATTTTGATATGATTTTGTGCTGAGCTGTGACAAATTTCTTAATCGCCACTTTTATGTGTGAATTTTATTGTACTAAGTTGATTTCTTATCTGGGTTTAGTGAACGTGGTGGTCAAGTGTTTGAATTTTCTAACATTTTTCTTTGCTCGTCTGGAGTTTATTTGTCTTCTTCCACTATATTTACTTGGGTTGTTTGGACGGTGTGCTTATTTTAATTTATTCTGCATTTTTCATTCAATTTATAGCCCTTATAATATTGCGTTATTGGAATGATTGTATAGAAAATATTTTATGCATAATTATGATAATTGTATACTAGAATTTTCTATTCAATATTTTATTATTGGTATGATTGTTGTCATTCTTATTCTAGAATTTTCTATTCCATATGTATAAATACTCCTGTGTAAGCTCATATAAATTAATGAAGCATTCTACAAGTTACTCCATCATAGTCAGATAACTTTTGATGTTGCTCTGTATTTGTCTCCTGTTTAAATCTTCCTGAGAGGAAGGTCGATTAATCTACCGCCATGCAAACTTGTTTGCTTCTGCTGCTGATGATTCTATTGAGTATTCTTTAGCTTAATCCTCGTTGTTCATGGTTTTCGTTTCTTTTACACCAGGCCGCCTCCATATTCTTCTGTGCAAAAGAGAAGTAGATGGAGTTCTTCCACGATCACATGGAAGATGGGCATGATCAGAAAGAAAGAAATAAAGGAGAATCTACCGGCGGCGGGAGTACTTTACTGAAGGCCAAGCCTGCACAACTAAAAAGGCTTATGGACAAATAAAAGGAAGCTAAAGATGATGCAGAGTAGTCATGGTAAGATTCAAAACCTCTCATTGATGAGCTTGAAAAGCTGCAATCAAAATTACTCTTTTGTTTTTATTTATTAATCTTTTGTGTTGTTAATTTGTATTATATGGTTATCTTTTTAAAATTTATTATTTTATGTGAGTTTTTTATATTTTAATAAGGTTTTTTAGTTTATTGAGTTGTTCAATACTTAAATTGTATAAGTTATCGCTATTTTAGAAATTTTAAATCTAATAAAAATTTGATATTTTTATTATTAATATTTATATTTTTTATACTTTTTTAAAAACATAATTCGCGCTCGAGTTAGCTTGAAAGTTAAACGAACTTAACTTGAACAATTTTCGAACTATACGAACTAATAATCGAACGAACTCAAACAAAATTTTATGCTCAAAACATTAAACGAGCGAACTCGAACAGTGCTCGAAAATTAAACAAACCAATCTCAAACATGTAATGCTCGGTTCGGCTCGACTTGATTACACCCTATATGCAATGGATTGTGGACAAAATCTATGTGTCCAGAAACTTGTAAATACCTCAAGTACAGCCATAGTAATATGTCTTAAGGAAAGGAATTGCCGATATTGATGCATTCTAAGCCCAACACATTCATAAATCTGTAGTTCTGATAAATGAATGATACATCAGGGGCATATCTTGGATCCTCTTCACCTGTGGCAAAGCATACCATAAAATGCTTTGGATCTGAGCAGAAACAAGATGATTCTCGTAGGTAAAAACAGAACGCAAAGAATTTCCGAAATTGGCACAAAATACATAGGCAAGAGAAGAAGATGACGCATTGTTTCTTTCTTTTTTTCGTCAGTTTAAAAATGAAAAAGACAAAAATGCCCTTGGGCTTTTTTTTCTTTTTTTTTTTTAAATTTTAAGAGTGATTAACGGAAATTTTGGATAGAAAGACCAATCTCACACGACTTAAAGTAATATAAAGACCAATATAGACAAAAAATTAAATGCAGGACCAAATCCACCAAATGGTCATAATTTGAAAACTATTAAAGGCCAATTTGTCAAAAAATAATGTAAAAACAATTTTAGATATATAATGATTATAATGATTATAAATTTTAAAACTAATATAATCAAATTACCTCATTATTATTATCATTTTTTTTATGCCATTTGAAATTTAACTTTAAATCATCACTTTATTCATATAGACATACATCAGATATAATGAATATATCAATATATCATATTTCCTTAATCACTTCATTTAAATACTTTTTTATGAATCTTAGGTTGATAATC
The DNA here is from genome assembly GCA_035583425.1 of Marsdenia floribunda. Lineage (NCBI taxonomy): Eukaryota > Viridiplantae > Streptophyta > Magnoliopsida > Gentianales > Apocynaceae > Marsdenia > Marsdenia floribunda. The sequence goes on from JAXGGT010014653.1 coordinate 11,712, forward strand.
TAAAACTCACATTAAATATATATAATATTTTCTTTGTAAACAGAAAATAATAAAATTTTATTATTAAAATTTTGAATTTTCTTATTCTATTAATCTTGTTATTATTTTAAGTGCTAGTATCCTTTTTTTTTTATCATTTTAATTCAAATTTTATGAATAGATATGAACAGATAAATTCTAAAATATTTAAATTCCAATTCAAAATTGGTAATACAAAAATTAATTGAATATTATTCAATTTAATCTAATAAATTGTCATAATTATGCTAAAAAAATTTCATTGTAAATATTATATATGGCTTTTGTAGTTAAATATCAAATTAATATTATAAAATTATTGAGTCCAACATTTGTTGAATAATTATATGAGATTTGAAGCCTTTATATATATATATATATATCTATACAAAAATTTAAAATTTAAATTCAAAAGATATTATCTAAGAAGATTGTGTGTACTAGTTTATTAAACTTACTCAAATTAAAAAAAAAAAAAAATTAAATGCACATTTATTGAAAAAATTGAATAATTTGAGAGGAACATAGAGGGACAATAGTAAAAATGAATATATTAAAAAAAAAAAATATATTATCAATGCTTTTGTAGCTCTTCTATACCTTAGATATATAAAAATCCTTGTATTCAAATTTTTTATCTAAAGGTTATATTTCAAGAAAAGAAAAAATAGAATTATTGTGGAAATTTTTTCTTTTGTATAGATATCAATAAATATATCTAAAGAATTATTTCTAGATAAAGTATTTGAAATTCTTCCAGGAACTTGGATCTCCAAATGACAACCAAAATATGTGGGTGGAAGCACTACCTCATAGGAATTATCATGTTTTTTTTGTTTTTTTTTTTTGCAACATCTCAAATTCATCATAGCAAGCCTACCGTCAAACTTCATGGCATCAAAGAAAAAAAAATGAGAAGAAATTAACAAAATCATGATGCAAAAATACAAAAATCACTTTTAAGTAACAAAATAGAAATAAAAAACATAATACGAAAAAAAAATCTAAAAATTATATAGAAAGGGGAAAGATTGAAAAAAAAGAATGAAAAAAATTTAATACAACTTAAAAAGAAAAATATGAATTTCTTGAAGAAGTCGAGCACAAAATAATAATGAACTGAGAAAAATAATATATATATATAATTGATAAATAACAATTACTATTTAATATATTTTAAGGACAAGATAAGAAAATTAAAACTCTGTTGATGAATAGAATAAATTTAATGTATATTAATCAAATAAAATAAAAATATAGAGAGACAAAACAATAAAGTATTGAAAAAAGAAAATGATAAGATGGTAGTTATATAAAAAATGAAATAAGGACCAAAATATCCATAAAATTCACATATATTATTTCACTCCATTGAAAAAAATATATATATATGTTATAATCTTATGTTATATATATGTTGATGGCAAGAATGAAGCGTGTCTGAAAACCATTGTTAAATAAATATATGAATTTTTTTTGTACATACGATTTCTTAGTATGTGGTAATATTCATTCCCTTTATCTTATTTAATCTTATTTCAAATCCTGTAAATCCTTTTCCTACAATAATAAGGATTCAATCTTATTTTAAATCTTTTTCTTACAATAATAAGGATTCATTCTAGGTTAGTATTCTTGCTCCTCCTTCACTCTATATATATATATTAAAAACACCTTTGAACATATAAGTGGACTCTTAACCTTTATTTGGCTTTTACTGCTTTGGATTTTGTTTACTATTCTGACTTAAGCATTGAAGGAGCCATCCGGGTAAAAACCCCATCTTGGCTTTCCTTTTGCAGGATCGACGACTCTACCCCTAGTAGTTGAACTTGGGAAGATCCTCCAAAAAGACAGATCTGCCCTCAATCTAGGTTAGGCTCCACATCATAATTAGCGCCCACCGTTTCTTGTCCGAACTCCTCTTAGCAGCGACAACACAATTTCTGATGGATTCTTTGTGTACTCCCATGGATGACAACCCCACACCTCCTTCTCCAATAAACCCATCTCCCATTGTTTTTGGATAGCCAGCCCCGTTCCAAACAATCCCTATAGACGGATCACTTCATCCATCATCCTTACAGCTTGTCGATGAGAAAACCTCATTGCCGGCTTTAACCACACATCTTGACATTATGACACATCTTCCTGGAAAAACAACTCTGCGTACTCATACTACTAACGATGTCCTTCCTTTCCACGAATATGTGCAAACCCCCAACACGCTCAAATTTTGGCGCTCAACCAACCCCCATATTAGACGATCCAGAACAAGCTAATCTTCTGGCATTCTTACAGCAGCATGCAGATGAATTTAAAGAATTTTTGGACAATAAGAAACAATGCAGTCAACTACAAATATTACAAAACACACCGAAGATAACTCTGGAGTCTTGGCACAAAAACGTTACGTCAAGTTCTCAAATTCGAGACCTGAAATACATCCGATCATTCCCTCTGATCCAATGATAGTAGACAAACAACCGGGGCAAGATACACATTCCATACTAATTCTTGGATCCCAATTCTAGGCCCAACACCTTTGAATTGTCTAGGACCCTCTTTTCTTGGATAACCAGGGACACCTCTTGTCTGATCAACATCAACAAATTTACGACATATGTAGAGCTCCTCAACGTTCTTGGAACATGATGACATCCAATCCCTTAACGCCGACATATCTCTCCGATCCCATGCCAAGAGATTTCAAACTCCCAATAATAGATAAGTATAGGGATCTTCTAATTCCGAAGCTCATTTAAAATGTTACACTACTATTATGCTAACCCAAGCCACTAGTGATATGATGCTTTGTAGGTGCTTTACCACCACATTGGAAGGACAAGCACTCGATTGGCCTTCGACTCTTCCACCTAGTTCAATAAGTTAATTCACTCAATTGGGAGAGACCTTTCTCCAAAACTTTGCAGGGAGAAGGTCCCAGAAGAAACCCAGAACCCATCTTTTTCATATAAGACAACTCACGGGAGAACCCTTGGCAGATTACTTGGAAAGATTCATTGCCGAATGTCTTCAAGTTTACAATTTAACTAAAGAGACTTATATTGAAGCTTTTTGCCATTCTGAAAAATTAAATGTTTTAAAACCTCAGACGACAAAAGATCTTTTGGATAAAATCACCAAATGGATTAAAGGTGAAGGGTTAGATTAGAAAGATCCAAATGAGAGATAAGACAATTGGAAAAAGAGGAATCCATAAAAACTGATAACAGAAGCAGAGGACGATTCAGAGACAAATCACATTCACGTGCCCCTTTTGAAATCAACCCAACTTTCAAACTACCCTTGACCCGAGAACCATATTTTAGAAAAATAGCATATCGACTCATCTGTAAGATTCCTGTTTCAGAAAGCTGCACAATACGGTCCTCCTTCCCAGCCTTCAATGCAGATGGATCATCATCGAAAAAGTCAAATGAGCATCCACAATGAGCTAGCTTTCCTGGATAAATATTTCCCACATCTCATCTTAAATCCCAAAGAGGATCTACAACATCTTACACAATTATGCGTTAACAAATCTCTTATTTTGCTGGAATTGAAGGATCTTGGCATCCTATTACCTCCTCGACCCATGCTCTCACCACGGGAATAATGAGATCAATACAAATTCTTCAAGTTCCACAATGACATTTGCCATGACACTAATGAATGTTTTTCCCTAAAAAAGAGCCTGGAGTTAGCTATCAGAAAGGGCCATGTACAAGGATATATTGATAAATCTGGACAGAACCACAAAGGCAGAAAATAGCCTAAAATCATCAACATGATTTTGGGAATATCTTCCAAAATCCATATATTGGGTCACCAGGGCAAACGCCCCTGTATAGATTCTATTAACGATAGCATGTCATTAGTTATTTCTCTAAACATAGAGGATTTTTTTGTCAAAAGGATTTTGGTGGATATTGGAAGTTCAACTAATATCATTTATATGGACACCATCCAAGCAATGAGCGTTCCAAAATCTTCAATATTAGGAGAACGTGTACCCCTCATTGGGTTCACTGGAAACACCATATCTGCTAAAGGAATAGTCAACTTACGCATAAAACGGGAAGATCACCCTAACTTTATCCTCAAAACAATGGAATTCCTAGGGATGACCAAGTCTTAACTAAATGCAAGCTCAAGTCAACACCTTTCAAAATTAGCTAAGCATGACAATACACAACACATATCACATAATTCACAGTGATATACAACAAGTTCAATCCTGTTTTATGACAGCTCTCCAATAAGCAGAATCTTCTCAGATGATTAATGGGAAAATGACAAACCCACAGAACGAATTGAGCCTGCAGTAGAAATTGAAGAGTTCCATATCATGGGAGATATAGATAGAACAGTCAAAATTGGTCATCGACTTCAACAACAGGACGTTTCGCCGAACATCATCTCGACATTCCATTATTTGTCAAACCAGTCGTCCAAAAATGAAGATTCTTCGCACTTGACAGATAAGAAGCTATCACGAAAGAAGTAGCTGATATGTTAAATGTTGGAATCATCTGCAGTGTTAATTTCCCAACTTGGGTTTCCAAACCTGTGCTCGTCCCAAAACGAAGATTTATCGTGGTGCATGTACATTAATTTCACCTCCATTACCAAACACATACTGAAACATCCATTCCCACTACCCAAAATCGACCTAATAGTGGATGCCACATCTGGTCACACTCTACTTTGTTCTTTAGACGCTCACAAGGGTTACCATCAGATCCAGATGGCAGAGACAGACAAAGGCAAAACATCATTTATCATACCTCAAGGTTTGTATTGCTACAAATGATGCCTTTCGGTCTAAAAAATGCAGGAGCAGAATTCCAGAACATAGTTAACAGAATGTCCTCCTAAAGAGGACGAAACATAGAGGCATTCATCGACGACATTCTCATGAAAACAAAGGATGTCACACATTTTTTATATGATCTCAGGGAACTTTTCCATACCATCAGAATTCACAGAATGAAACTCAATCCCAAGAAATGTTCTTTTGGTGTAGAAGCAGGATGATTCCAGGGATATATAGTATCACACAAAGGTATTAAGGCTAAACCACTTAAAATTCAAGCCTTAATAGATATGCAGCCTCCCACGAACGTGAAGGATGTCCAGAAACTCACAGGGCGAATCACAGCACTCAACAGATTTTTGGCCAAAGCTAAAGAATGATCCTAGCCATTTTATAAGGTACTTCACAACCCCAAAACCAGTGATTTTGTTGGAATGATGATTATCAACATGCTTTTAATGATCTCAAAAAATACTTAAGCAAGCTACCATTGTTAGTATCTCCATAATGGGACGAACCAATAAATCTACATCTTTCTATTTCTGAAGAAGTGCTAAGTTCCGCCCTTTAAATCACCCAGACAAACATTGATCATCTTGTCTATTATCAAAGCCACCTATTACAAGGTCTAGAACTCCAATACTACACAATTGAGAAGCATGTACTATTGCTAGTATTAACTTCGTGCAAGTCAACACCATATTTCTAGACATATGACATCTTTGTGCAAACAAACATCCCCATGCGTCAAGTCATACACAGCCCAGATGCATCTGGGTGATTAATGAAATGGGCCATTAATCTTTCTACATTCATAATTTATTTTCACCCACGCAAAACAATACGTGCTTAAGCTCCCCCTAATTTCCTACTAGAATGCATCATTCCATCGACAGCATCTCCCCCAGCTAATAAAGAGCACTCTCCCGATCCGCAAAATTGCTAGATTGCATGTGTTGATAGGCCATCCTCCACCCAAACGAAGGGTGCAGGTGATAACATATAAATTTATTTATTTTGGACCCTTAATACTTAGTATTTAATATGTCTCTCTACCATTCTTAGGACTTTTATTTGTTATTTGGATTATTATGCTTTAATAAGATTAATATTAAATTGTTGGTTTTTAATTATATTTTTATTCTATTTCAGGCCCAAATCCAAATGACCTGGTGAACCTCATGTTATAGTTTTATGAAGCCCAATATGCAAGAGAGACGGCCTAGATTGAAGGGGCCTATAAAGTCCAAGAAAAAGAGGAGAAAACCCTAATAAAAGGAGGAGAGATCAAATTGGAAACGGTTGACGCGGGCTATGCCCGTTGTTATGGTGTGAGTTCGAAAATTAGAGAAGAGATGCGGCACTGTTCACGCCGGTTACTGTTCATCAGCGGTACTGTTCACGCCGGAGTTACTGTTCACCGGTTACTGTTCACGCCGCGATTACTGTCCACAGAGGGTACTGTTCATCGTGATTTAAAGAGAGATTTTCGAGAAATCAAAGACGCATTACAAGATTTTGTTATGGTAGCTTAAACACCCTGTAATCGGTTTAGAAGAAGATGCTTCCAGGGGAATTCAGAGTTCAAGAACATCATTAATCTCGGTTTTTTAATTTGATTTTCAGATTTGATTGCATTGATTTAAAGATTGAATATTTATTCGCTTGAATGAATTTCTGAGAATAAACTTAGTTTTGATTGGCGCTTGTTGATTGAATCTA
>JAXGGT010014693.1:0-18264 GCA_035583425.1 Marsdenia floribunda
CCCCCCCTTTTCAATTTAGCTCGTGATCTTAGGTTTATTAATTTGATTTAAACGATTAAAGCTTCTTTGAGAGACGACCTGGTGAACACTATAGTGCTTACTAGTTTTAAAATTAATCTTGGTCGGTTTAACGACAATCGCGAATTTATTCTTTACCAGCCGACATGAAGGAGGAAGTTGACTAATTACTTAAGGCGAGGTTCATCAGGGATGTCCAATATCCCACTTGGTTGGCCAACGTCGGAATGGTCAAAAAGGCCAATGGAAAGTGGCAAATATGTGTCGATTTCACATATTTGAATAGAGTCTGTCCAAAGGATTGTTTTCCTCTACCCCACATATATTAGCTAGTCGATGCGATGTCAGGGTATGGCATGCTCAGTTTCCTTGATGCATTTTCTGGATACCACCAGATCAAGTTGCACAAATCTGATCAGGTCCATACCTCTTTTCGGGTTGCCGGAGGAGTCTATTGTTACAATGTGATGTTGTTCGGCTTGAAAAATGCAGGAGCGACGTACCAAAGGATGATAAATTAGGTCTTTGAAAAACACAACTTGGACAAAATGTGGAGGCCTATGTAGATGACATAGTCATCAAAACTGCTAGATAAGGTTCCCATTTGCGAGACCTTCAAGAAACCTTCGCAACACTTTCCTTCTACGGCCTAAAGTTGAACCCTGCAAAGTGCACCTTCGGTGTTCGATCGGGGAATTTTTTAGGTTTCATGTTGACGGAGAGAGGCATTGAAGGAAATCTAGAGAAAATCACCGCTCTGATGAACTTAAGGGAACCAAGGTGCATAAAGGATGTCTAGCGGATCAATGGGTGTATTGCCGCACTGGGAAGGTTCATCTCAAAGTCCGCAGAACGTTGTCTTCCAATTTTTAAAGTCTTGAAGGTTGCTGCCCGAAATTTTGTCTAGATTGAAGAATGTAAAGAGGCATGGAAAAATTGAGACAATATCTCATGAACCTGCCTCTATTTAGTTTGCCAAAATTAGGGGAAGTATTGTATCTATACTTATATAGCTGCTTCAGATTTAGCTGTAGCTTCTGTTCCTATTTGGGAAGTTGACAAAAAACCACTGTCAATCTACTATGTAAGCAAAGTTCTAAATGGGCCGGAGTCCCAAAACCTTAATATAGAAAAAATTAGCTTATGCCTTGGTCATTGCAGCTCGTAAATTATGTAAAGAGGCATGGAAAAATTGAGACAATATCTCATGAACCTGCCTCTATTTAGTTTTCCAAAATTAGGGGAAGTATTGTATCTATACTTATATAGCTGCTTCAGATTTAGCTGTAGCTTCTGTTCCTATTTGGGAAGTTGACAAAAAACCACTGTCAATCTACTATGTAAGCAAAGTTCTAAATGGGCCGGAGTCCCAAAACCTTAATATAGAAAAAATTAGCTTATGCCTTGGTCATTGCAGCTCGTAAATTATGTACTTATTTTGAATCACATACAATCACTGTCTATACAAAACGCACTACTTCGGCAAATATATCATAAACTAGACCAATCGGGCAGAATGTTGAAGTGGTCAAATGAGCTTTGTGGCTATGTTATTTCATTCACAGCTCGCATAGCCATTAAGGCTCAGGCATTGGTAGATTTCTTGGCAAGACCACATTTTCTGCTAATATAACGGGCACTGCCATTATTCCATACATCTCGCCAAAAATAATTTTGACCCCGCTTGAGGGAGCATTCTGGCTCCCGAAAGTTGATGGCGCAGTAAATCAGAATGGAGCCGGAGTTAGGTTGGTCCTATTATCTCCCGTCACTAGGAAAGTGGACGAGCAAAGTGTACATCTAAATTTTACTGTTTCCAACAATCAGGTGGAGTATGAAGCTCTCATCCTTGGAATGTTATGGGTTTTGCAAGCTGGTATTTTAGCTTTAAAGGCTTTGAGCGACTCTCAAGTCGTGGTCCATCAGGTTCGAGGCGAGTATGCCGTCAACTCTAAAAACGTAAAAGAATATGCGAAATACGTGCGGGCAATAGAGATGGAATTTGAGTATTACCATAGAAAAGTTCAAAGAGGTGAGCATGAATAGGCCAACTTACTCTCGAAGATTACCTCGAGCGAAGCGGAGAATACCCTCGGCATCCATAGCGAAGTATCCTCCACCCAGTCTATCTCACTTGGCAGTCACATCCACACTGCTTGCGAGACACAGAAGTCGTGGATAGATGACCTTAAGGACTTTATCTAGCAAGGGATTGTCCTAGAACAATTGGATCAGGCAAAATAGATACAGAGATATGCTGCTTGATATCTCGTACATGAAGGTATCTTATATCATTGATCCTTCACAAAACAACTATTGCGATGTATCCCGCCTTCCATGACCAAAGTCGTCTTGGAGGAACTCCATGAAGGTGTTTGTGGAGGCCATCCTGGGGCACGAGCCCTAGCTAAATGGGTAATACATTAGGGATACTACTGGTCGACACTTCGACAAGATGCCGATCATTTTGTGAAATGGTGCAAAAGTTGCCAAAAGTTCAGTGGCATCCCACAATTACCTTCAATTGCACAAACTCCAGTGGTACCCACTTGGCCTTTCGATATGTGGGGAATGGACTTGATGGGAAAATTCCCAAAAGGTAGAAATGGTTTCGAGTATTTAGTGGTGGCCGTCGATTATTTTTCTAAATGAATATGGATCGAGGCCAAAACCTTAGTACATCTCACAGAAGAAAACATACTCAACTTCTTCCACGACTCCGTCTTGTGTCGCTTCGGAGTTTCTCGCGCCGTAGTCATAGAACATGGGACACAATTTTTCAGAAAGTTCACAGTTGAGTGTGAAAGATTGCACATCAAACATTAAAATCATCCGTAGCACACCCTCAAGGAAATGGTCAAGCCGAAGCCGCCAATAAAGTGGTTCTCAATACCTTAAAAAAGAATTTGGAGGTAAATCCAATAAATGGGTCAACGAATTGAATCCTGTACTATAGGCAGTCCGGACCTCGACTAGTGGCCCCACCAGTGAAACCTCGTACTCCTTAGTCTATGGATGAGACACAGTAGCACTAGCTGAGCTCGTCCTGCCCACACAAAGAGTATAGAATTATGACATTGAGAAAAATTGCTCCACGAGGACCGTCGACCTCGACTTACTAGAAGAATAAATTGAAACTAGCCAGACATCGAATGGAAGCCTAAAAACAACTGACAAAGTCGAGCTATGACATACATGTTCATAAGCGACCTTTTGACAACATCGCTGGCTGTAGTGCCCTTTAGGACTTCTGTAATCGAAGTACCCACCTCGGCAACAGATGGCTGATCAATTGCATCTTAAGGAGTAACCTCTGCGACTTCAATGGGCAAGATGATGTCGACCAATTTAAAAAAGATTAGCACAGTCGGAGTTGGTGGGTCCCAAGGCTCTTCTTCATTTTCCACATCCAGCTCTTGAATCTCTTTCACCTCTTCTTCGGTGAAAGGAACGAAATTGCCACTGGCTCTGGCCGCTCTATCGGTGAAAAATAGCTCGTATGCATCAATTATCTTTGAAAAAGTGATGCAGCTCCCTCACCATATGAGCCTGACCTTGCTTCAGATAGCCGTAGGATGTGGAGGCGATGGCATCCTTATATTTGTTGGAGCCTTGGAACTCAGTCACGATCTTCTCAATATAGTTCCTAGACTTATAATAAGCTACCAACTTCGACAATTCTCCCAACTTTTCCATAGCCACCCATTCTGATGCCTTAAGTTGTCTGTTGACATCTTCATGGGCAGCTAACCTAGTTTGAAAGGTCTCCACTTTGGCGCACTTTGTTGCCAACTCAGCTTTCTGCTTGTCATATGAAGTAGACATTTTATTGCGTGAGCTAACAGTGAGCTCCGCTTCTTGAACACTCTTCTCTAGCTCAACCTTTTTCTCTTCTAAGGCCGCCTCCAACTCAATGATGTGTGAGTGGGCTTGATTGTACTTCTTTTCCATACCCACAAAATATTTTTTGGAAGCCTCTGAGGAGGAAGCCTCCAATGCGAATTGTGAGTAGTGAGACATCGCCTGAAAGTAAATAGGAGACATAGCAGATGTCAAAAAAAAAAAGAAAAAAAAGAAGGGTGTAGTAGAAAGGTTATTAGACATAAAAGTTACCCGCATTATGTATGCCGCGCCCAGATTAGCGGACTCCTCGATGGGCATTCCTTTTATCTTCTTGGCATAGTCGGGGTCAATACTACGCCTGAGGGGAACAACCCCCAAGTATTGGGCAGCTTGAGAGCTACTGATGCACAAACCCTTGATTGAGGGAGTGGACCACAACACATCATGACCCAGGCTGAGGTATTTCTCTAGGGTCTGGGGTTAACGAAACTCAATCCAATGCCATGGCAACTTGTCGGAGTCTCTAATTCTGCCCTCAACTGGTACACCACCCCTGGAGTCATCAGAACGTAATCCCCCAGAATGCCTTGATCGCGGCACCTCCTGTGGACTTTGACGTTGAGGGCTCGCGGGGATGTCGATCATCTTAGTACTCCACTGCTTCTTTGCACTTGCAGCAGGCTCTTCATGCCGATCATTTCTCTTCTTCGATAGTTGTCGGGGAGGAATTGATGTTGTAGAGACCAACTCAGCAGCGGTGTCAGATGAAGCAGGCACCCTGCTTGATTACTCTTTATACTTCTCCTTCCCTTTTTCCTTAACGGAGGGATTAGTAGCTTTGGTGATGGAAACAGGCGGGCTGAAAGTAGCCTTTGCAACAGCTTCCACCGTACCAGGTTTCTTCTTCTCTGCTAGTGCAACCAACGTTTTCGAGGCACTCATATCTACAACGATTAAAGAGAGGTTATACATCATCAAAAATAACAAGTGCTAAACCTCGTAACAAAAAGGCGAGGCGGCGTAAATTATACTTTTATCTACGATTGGTTCATAACTCGCAAAAGCCTTGTCGGAGCACTTTGGACATCGTTTAGAAAAAACTCTATTGGGATGTACGGTCCAAGCCGAGTATTCCTCTTCGTCTACTAATCCTAACTCGATTTTCCTTTCCTCAGATCTTCCAATCCCACACTCTATCAAACTCTCCTCCCTTAGTAAATCTTTAATGTAAAAGAACCTTGTTTGGGTCGAGGGTCGGAACCTAAGTATTCCTCCACGAACTCCAAGAAGCGAAGATTGCTAAGAGAATAACCTGGTTCGAAGCTGAGGGGATCCCACTTACTGAGGTGGTTAACCAGAGGAGGAAATGGGAAACCAGTATTGGATTCCACCATCACCCATCTGCGGTTCCAAACTATCTTATTTGGTATCTTGTCAAATAAATAGACGACATTACCCCTGGGTCGCATTGAGAGAACCCCATTAACATAGAGTGGAGAGAAAAAAATGTTGCAGAATGTGTGCGGATAAGTCTACGTTCACACGTCGACACAGAGCAATCAAACTCACAACAAAGTGCACAGTATTCGAGTGTACTTGTGCGGGTTGGGCCCTCACAAAAATAAAAAATTTGATGAAGCATGGATCAAAGGGCAGCCTGAGCCCAGCCTCTAAATGTGCGATGGGTATAGGAACAGAGACCGTCGACATTGACCTCACTTCCTTCGTAACAAGAAGCATGTACTTCGACCGATCAATATCGTATTGTTAGTAGAGTTCGCTCAACTCCTATTTGTCCAACTTGTTCTTTGACAAGGCAAACACATTGTAAGTCTCAAAGGTCGCCTTCTCCTTACGACCCTTTCACGGAGGTGACTCAAATGCACTCGATTCTGTCACAGTCCTCTCGGAGCCTGCAGGAGGACCTGAGATAGCCAAAAGAGGACTCTGTTCCTGATGCTTGGACAGTTTCCCCTCCTCACTCGAAGCAGGCAAGGTGCCCAATCTCTCAGGTCCAGAAGTCGGGTTGGCCATTCCCTTGACTTCGGCTTCCATCCTAGAGGACTCTACCTCGACCTTAGAGGCCACTTTAGCGGGTTGCTCATTGACAGATTAGTTAGACTCCATGCTGGAGTCTAAAATTTCAATAATGGAAGCGTTATAGGCAAAACTCTTATTATTGGCGAAGTGGTCATTCTTAAATGCCCTATTGACATCAGACAAAATTTCTGAAAACCAGAAGTCCTCAACTTTTCTAGCAACGTGTTTTACATCCATAATCCTACCCATAATGAGGCCTTTCCTAGATTGTCACTCCTCAACCTAAACAACAACTAATGGCAATTTGTTTGTATACAAGGAGAACAATGTCCTTATAAGCAAGAATAGAGGCCAACAAAAAGAAAATAGGCAAATGACACAAAAAATATAATCAAATCAAACCAAAATTCCTACCATTGTTGTTTGCAAGTGGTCTGGAACATTTCAGTCGGTGGAACTAGAAGGTCAAATGGACAAAAGTACCGGAAAGTTAATATGTAGAGAAGAAAGAAGCAGGGAGAAAAATGCAGGGGAAGGGTATTAGATGAAGAAAGAAGATGAAAAATGAAGAAAGAAAGAGAAAGGGGAATGAAAGGGGGTTCGAGGAGAGAGAGAAAGTGCTTTTTAATTAAAAGAGGTGCATTGAATGTACAACACACCAACGGAAGAAAGAGAAAATCTTGATGATTTTCCCTAGTTTTAAAGAGGAGAGAGAAGGATTACGACTACATTTAATACTGTAGCTGTCAGATTGAAGAGACGTGACAGCTGGTCCGAGCAGTCGTCCAAACTAGGGTTTCTTACTACTTTGTGACGATATAATCCACATAAGTCGAAATAGATCTTCTCCGACTAATGTGAAGGGCCACTGAACAAATAATTGACAAGTGTCGTATTTCGATCAAAGATATTACACCCAGGCGCTCGATCTGGACGAAGTACGATAGACACTATTGTAAAGAAATGTGCACAGTCCTATTCATGTGGGCAAACTATACAAACTACTTATCTCAAACATAGAAGACTACTCCGCTTTTGTTCAATTCTACTTTGCCAATATCGTGAGCGTTACTTGACGTGACATGTCTGACACGCCGACTACGGGCTGACACATGCACTCAAGTGTACTAACTTTGCTATTTTAAATAACAATTTGAAATCCATGAGTGAGGATATGTGCCTACTCAAGAATAAATCAAGGGGACATTCATGTACACATGTCAACCATGCACAGATCTCGAGGCATAGTCAAATTCACTTACAAAATGAGGTTTCCTTTCCTCAAAAAGGTTAGAGCTCTTATCAGGCAAAATATTCTTCTTTTTTACTCCTCGTGCAAGTTTTCTTTATACGCTTTATCTCCCTTCATACAAGTTACTAACTTTATCATCGGAGAATACGGGGGTAAAGGCCCTCATTGTCTCTTTAATAAAGGAGGCTATTATTCAACGGAGATTAAGGTTAACATTGTCATTTTCTGGCAAGAAAGCGGTACAAGATTTTTACCACATCATAGTGAAACATGATTTACTCCCGACCATACGCAGCAAGGTAGTGAGCTAGGTGATTGAAGCTTCTCCAAACATACTTCACAGAAAAAGCGTCAAAATCAGAGAAAAATAAAATTTTTTAATAAATTCAATAAGATAACCTAACTTTTTTTTTTTTTTTTTTTTTTTTTTGCTTTAAAAAGAAGAAATGCATTGATTCGAAGGAAAGGAAAAATACAAAACAATCAGAAAGTAGTGATTAATGGGTCACATGAGTATTGATATATCTAATAAGACCATGACCCATATTATCAAAAAGAAACCATTTTGAAGCAAATTAAGGAACAAAAAGAAAGACCAACAGAGACAAATCTGAATTCTTCACTGCATACTTGGAAAGGGAGTCAGCTACTATGTTGGCTTCTCTATATGTGTGATGGATCTTGCACCGGGTAAACTTCTGCATCAAATATCTACATTCCCCAGATATTGCTAATGAGCATTAAAACTGTGTTAATTAATGAGTAGAACAAGAGTTTCAGAGTCAGTATTAACTTCAATATGTTGGATATGAAGGTCAAGAGCAAGAACCAACCCTTGTCGGAGAGCTAAAATTTATGCTTGCCAGTTAGTGGTCCAAATTCTTTTCTGAGTAAATCCATTTATCCAATTACCCTTGTAATCTCTAATCACCCCAAGTAGTCCCCCGACATCTGGGTTTGGATTAGCCGACCCATCTGTATTTAATTTAAGGTAGAGATGTTGGGGAGGTGTCCATTTGATGAACGAAGGAGATTTTAAGATCTTGGTAGAGGTATTATTGGTATATTGGTCAAATTCAATAGCTTTGGACAGAACTGAATGGGGGGGTATGGTCAGTGAAGAATTTTGAAAAATGAAAGTGTTCCTATTGAGCCATAAGTGCCAGCAAGAGAAGAAAGTAGACCATAGAGAGAAGGGATAAAAATTAAGTTTAAAGTGCAATTCAGCTGTATCCAAGAAAAGATAGAAGATTCACAATAAAAAAAGAGTTTGAAAATGAGAGGGAAGAGCAAGGGTAACAAGTTGCCAAAAAGTAGCAGCACAAGAGCACTCCCTAAGTATATGGAGGGAGTGTTCAACACTCATATTACAAATGGAGCAGAAATGAGAGGTAAGTATTTTCCTGTTGAAAAGGAGTTGATTATGTGGTATTCTATCATGGCAGCATAATCAGAGAAAATGCTGTATTTTTTTAAAGATAGCAATCTTCCAAATCCAAATATAGTTAAAGTTCTCTATAGGGGGTTCGTCGTAAGAGAGAAGAGCAGAATAGGTAGATTTTACTGAGAATAAGCCATTCTGGGTTAAATGCCAAATATGAATGTCATTGCAATTGTTGAATGGTAAGAAAATGTTTGAGATCAGATTTTGTATATTATAGTTGGGAAGTGAGTTTTGATTTTATGCATATTCTATTGATTTCCTAAGATTAGAGAAGCCACTGATTCTTGATTTTCCTAGTTAGATAAGGGGCTAATAAAGGTGTATCTAAGACTGCCTATAGGAAGCCACACATCATGCCAAAGACTTGTGTTTTGGCCATTACCAATTCTTATTTCAGAAAATTGTTTACAAAGCTCCCATCCTTTGCAAAGGCTTTTAAAGATTTGATGATGTTTATTGAGAGATCTGAGAAAAGAAGCCCATAAAGTTTCAAGTTGAGAAACATGATATCTCCATGCTAAGCTAGCAAGGAGGGCTAGATTTCTTTCTTTAGCTCTTGGTAAATTAAGACCACCAAGGTATTTTGGTTTGCTAACATTTTTCATCCGATTAGATGAAGCTTTGATTTGTTTTCTTTGGATCCCCATAAAAACTTTTTATTAATGGAGTCAAGTTTTTTGTGTATTTTAGAAGGAAGTAAGAGGATTTGCATAAAGTGAATGGGGATGGAGGAGAGAGTGCTTTTAATAAGAGCGCTTCTACTAGCTGGACTTAGAAAATTGTTGGTGCAGAGATTTAATATGGTAGTTACTTTATCCAGGAGTCAATTTTGATGATGTTTTTTGATAGGTTTAGGGGAAAGGGGAAAACCCAAGTACGAAAAAGAAGAGGATTCCTGAATGTTTAGGATGGATTGAAGGTTAGATTTTGTGGTAGGATCTATATTATTAGAAAAGAAAAGTTTCAATTTTTGAAGATTAATTTTCTTACCAGAAAGAAAACAAAAATCATTGAGTGTTCGGAGAATGGCTTGAGCATTTTTAGAATCAGCTTTACTAAATAGCATTATATCATCTGCAAAAAAAATAGAAAAAAAGATTTTTGAATTTATATACATCCACAATATTGATATAAAATGTTTATTAAATTGTAAAACATATTATGATATTAATATATTCATAAGATGTAATATGATAATAGATTCTAGAGCTTTCTTTTAGAAGCTCGATTTTGTTCTAATGGCCCTTTGGTTATTTTTATTAATGTTTTGAATTTTATTATCTTTTCCCCTTTGTTGTATTTTCATTTTTATTTGTATTTGAAGATTAATCAATATATTTATAAAAATGTTTCATAGAACAAATTTTATAATCATAAACTATGAAATGTAAAGGTTTAATATATATTAAATATACCAAAACATATTATATATTTTCAATATATATAGTTAGATATTATAGTATTTAAATAAATGTTAAAGTTCTAATATAATTAAGATTATGAATTAATATATATATAGTCCACACTTGTGTGAAATGTATAACTTAAGTTTATATAATGTGGCTGCTGAAAGACATGTACCCACAATGTTAAGCTAAATCTTATAAAAACCATGAATATTATTGAATTTTTTTTCCCTGTTGTGATATTTACCTAAATATTATTGCTAACATGAAAGAATGTTGGTATTTATCAAAAAAAAAAAAGAAAATAAAATGAAAGATGTTTATATATACTTATTCTGTCTCCAATGTCCAAATTCAGAAGGAGCAAGCACTATATATATACTTACAAACAAGACAAGAAAGAATCAGGTATTATGAAGGAAAACAAAACAAGATAGACTAAATGGTGTTTCCATCTTCCAATGTTCACTTTTCAACTTACAAAAGAATGAGTACACCTATCTATGGGCTATATATGCGGGAAAAAAAAAAAATCCTAATTGTGGGTAGGTGAAAAAGAGCCAATCGGCATTAAATGCAATGCACTTTTCCCACCACGCCTAACGGGTGACGGTTCCATTGTCTTCATTTTCTAAATCCTCCCCTATTGAAGTAATTTACAAAAACTCCTCTGCCATCTACCATAGATGACTCTCACCCTTTGTTCCCAGATTTCTTGCCTTTGCACTCCCAGAATGAACTCAACGAATACGACCTTGTTGGACCTTCCCGTTCATTTGATAACATACATAGTAGGCCTTGCAGTTTCGACATCATACAAGTCACTGTTGTCATACAATCTGTGTATATGTCTTTTTCTACCTTCCCATAAGTAAACTGTTGTAATGTGTTCATAAAATTTTTTGTGTACATGCAGATATAAGAAGTTGTACAACGTTGTTGAAGTAGAGGAAAGCTTCCTTTACCGCAAAGTTACTCTTATTAATTTTGATCCGTATTTGCCAACGCAGTATGATGCGACATTGTTCATGCAAAAGTGCATTTACTATAAAAACCTGGAAGCTTTATTTCGAGAAGGAATGGTGAGTCTGTGTGATGTACTCCATTTATGTATATTTTTTGTCCACATTTTACACTTGCAAGGGTTCCATGTATATGTTTTTGTATTTTGGTATCACAATTTCTATCGAATGGACTTCGCCAAAGGTTGAGACTATTTTCATGAATCCGCTGTTGCTGGGTATATGCCATCAAAATATGCCCAAGCGATAATTTATCTATTTTTAGGGCAGGAACACTTAGGAGAGGAAGGCATAACCATGATCGAGGAGTTAAGACTGAACTCCACAGCACTTGGATTTAAACTGTATGGCAAATGTTTTCTACTTATTTTGTGCATTCACTGGGTACATAATGATATTCTGCACCACTATTGGGCATCGGTAGTAGAGGAAAATTTTGTGCGATTATTGGCCATCTCAAATATGCGCCCAGGAGCAATTGGCGTCGTTACCATGATGTGGAAAAATTGGATACAAATCCTTCATGTGTACCATGTGCTGTTGATTTAGAAATGTTATACGTGTCAATGTGCGTTTAACTTATTTTACTTTAATTGTTTTGAGTTTGTCTAGCAGTGAACACCATTTTGATACTCTCTAATGTAATCACATTTTCATATTCAAATATAATATGATATATAAAATAATAATTTTCATATAATATTCTTCTCATACCTATACACCCATTAATAGAAACAATGAAAATATAATTTGGTGTTATTCACGTTTATAGAATATGAGTATTTAATTTAATTAAGAAATAGAATACATGTTATATAATGAGCATGGCACGTATCCATATATACACACCCAGTCCAAGTTTGACCATGACCATATAAAGGGGGATGGATTTAGGGGTCAACCAATGCGTCATGATTCCAAATGTGACTTTTCATATTCTCATTTTAGATAGTTGTGATATTTATTACTTTTCCAGAAAATGAGTAGTCAATTTGAATATGATATATAATAAATTTTATTCATATAATACAGTTCTCATATCTATACTTAAATTGATAGTTACCCGAAAAACCAATAAATTAAAATCAACGTTCTAATTGGTAGGAAATAAATGAAGATTTGTGCATGCTCCTGGGAAGATAGAAAATTAAAACAAAGTCTGCTACTATTAATGGGCTGGGAATATGAACGGACTCGTGACTCTTTATTTAAAGAAAAAATCGTATAGTGGTAATCACTAGTTTAACAGTTTTGTCTTCCTCAATCTCAACTTCCATTCATTTTCGATCCTACATGCGCTAACCGTAATAACAGAGTTTATGCAGAGAAGATGACTTCAATTATGGACATTCCATGTGAACTGCAGATATGTGTCCTACGTGAAGTTGTTTACCACTCTGCGAAGGATTTTTTTCGAATAAAATCAGTGTACGTACTTCTCAAATTCACTTTCATTCAATTCATTTGTAAATATGTATACATGGGTAACATGTTATCAGCATTGTTCGGTTTCACATAGATGGAAGCACTTTTAACAACTGGTGGAGGACGTCGACGGTGAGTTGTATCAAAAGGTTTCCTTGGAGTTATTCTATACTGGTTGCTGGTGGAGGCACATACCCAGACCGTTATTGCAACATTACATACAGATGTGAAACCTAGAAGTAATGTTATACAAAGGGTGGTGTGATTCCGTACATCGAATATTAATAGTATTAAATATTAAATTGGAATATAATCATGACAAACATACGAAAATGATAATCAAGTTTAATTTTTGTATTCCAAGTTAATTTTTTCTCTGTCAGAAACGCTGGAACATCCATGTTTATTCTACAAAAGGCTGTCAATGAAGGAAACATAGTAGCACAATATGTCATGGGTCTTGTTTGCCTATTTTCTGTGCATGGAGCTGAAAAGCGGGATGGAATTGCACTAATCAAAGCACTGAGGAAGAACAGCTCCGTAGCTACATTTAGAGGTTACCGTTGAATTGTTGTACAAATGTTGATGTTGAGATATATAGATAGACATATATATCAACATATCATCGAATGTGCAAGAAATCCAGGGTGCTACAAGATAGAAGGTCACATGCTAAATCCTTTTGAGTATGATGTGGAGCTCATGAATGATGAGGTTGATTGTGATGGTTGTGCTACTAATGTGGAAATTGTATTCTTATCTAGTAGGATTCATTAGATGACTCATAATAATTTGTCAATTATCATGATTTATAATTATATGATACCATTTATATATATGATGATTAATCTACCGTCATAAACACTTACGTACATATAAACACAATATGTCGATCATACATAACCCACGGCCAAAGTACAATTACGTAAATGCAGCTACACATCCTATCCTTTTAAAAAGGTTCTATATTTTTATATTTGTCCCATAATTCGGTAGTAATGTTATCTCGGAAACTCCCCCAATCTTGAAGCTGTTGGGTTGTGAGTCCACCAAAACTTACCTCCTCTCTGTCTTCTTGAGCTGGGCGGTGTTGACCACTGTCTACGGCTAATTCAGTTTCAAATTTGAAGAATAGTCGGTCATTGAGATCATTCAATCTAACATTAGTTGTGGATCACACAACATGTGATTTAAATGTCACATTGTCATATAAATGAGTACGACGGCATTGATGACCCCAAAAATGGAAATCTCTTTTTGAAAACTCCAAATGTTCTTTCAACCACATTTTAGGGAGACGAATGACAGTGGTTGAACAACTCCATGTGGCCCCAGAACCCAGAACTTCTTTGATGAAATTGAGAACGATGGTACCCTTTGCCCTAATACGGTGCAAGAAATTCTGGTTGATTAGCACACCCAGCATCTACCAAGTAATATTTACCTACATTTTATAAAAAATTTGATAAACACACGTTACTATCATTAATGTTCTAAACATACAAAAGTATGTATTGAGGACCTGGTGGAGGGTTCTGAAAACTATATATATTGAGGACCTGGTGGAGGTTTTTGAAAACTATGTCTGTTATTGGATATAACATCATTGAAAACATGACAATCATGCGCACTGCTTTCCCACCTTGCATGTATGAAGGTGAACCACATATCATAGTCAATTGCCGCCATGACATTTTGGCAGATCACGTTCTTTCTGGACATAAAAAAACCTCTCGGTTATTGCCAGCAACCCAAGCAGCAATTGTTGTTCCATCTGTAACACCAACGTAGCCCTGGATTATTAAGAGTGGTGATCAAAATTACAGTAAACGTCGTGAACAAAATTAGTCAAACATACATGTACATTGAATTGAAGGAAAAAACGTGAGTTAGATGCTATCTTTGGACGTATGACATCCCAGTTCAGTTCCTTTATTACATCGTGAGCGAATTTGACGAGAAATCTACAAATTTTCTTGATGTGTCTGCTTATTGTTTCAATAGAATGTTGAAAGTGTTCTGCTAAATCCCAGTTTTTGTTCCCTCGATGTACACAGAATAAAAATATAGCCATACTTTCATACACGTTTATGCGTTGTTGTTGTCGGTTGACCCAAAAAACATGATTCAAAAACAAACAACAGTTAGACGAAAGAAGCTGAATTCCTGCTTGCATAGTTTTCTTGGCTCTCTAGTCTTCAAATTGAGTGAGTCCATTAATGGCCATGATAACATTGAAGGCATCTCCCTCAATCAAAACTTTGTCCAGCCTGAGCTCATTAGCTATTTTCAGAGCTTGGATAGCTGCTTTTGCTTCTATGCAATAGAGTTCTCCGAGGAGAAGTGCCAAACTCCTAGAACTGCTCCAGCTCATTTCGAAGGACTATTCCAATCATTACTTTACCAGATTTGAAAGCTGCATCAAAATTTAGCTTGAATTCACTAGATGGGGGTCTCTGCCATGTTGATTGCTTGGACATCATCCCATGAACTTGCTTGCAGAGACTCTTGTCCTTGTTGGCTTTGTAGTATCTATCAAAAAGTGAATTAATTGTATCAGAGAGTTACTGCTAGTCGTGGGGGTAATTTGCCTTTCCAAATTGCATTTCTTACCATCCAGATTTGTTCAAAA
The DNA here is from genome assembly GCA_035583425.1 of Marsdenia floribunda. Classification (NCBI taxonomy): domain Eukaryota; kingdom Viridiplantae; phylum Streptophyta; class Magnoliopsida; order Gentianales; family Apocynaceae; genus Marsdenia; species Marsdenia floribunda. The sequence goes on from JAXGGT010014693.1 coordinate 15,083, forward strand.
AAGACAGCTAAGAAATGTTTAAGTTTAGGCTTGTCCACTTCTATGAAAGGTATAGGGCAATTTTTTCCCAACATCATTAGAATCCAATCGAATGGTTCCAAGTGTTGAAACTTTTGAATCCTTGGCTGCAATTTTGAATTCCACCATATCATTTTACTGATGGGGCATTCAAGAATCAGATGTTTAATGGTTTCCACTCCATCTCCACATAAGAAACAATTGACGGTTGGGATAGTCATGAATCTCTAGATATGATCTAAAGTAGGTAGAACAATATTAAGCAGTCTCCAACTCCAAACAAGGCTCTAGTCGTTGTTGACTTCCATATTGTGATGTTTACCCTAGTCTTAAGTTAACATCATGTAAGTTGATTAAACGGAAAAGTTCCCTGCCGTAGAAGGAGTCCAAACAAGATGTTCCTATTGAAGTATATATTGATCTTCCAATTTCAGGAAGGAAGTTGGCGTTGATTTTATGTTGATCCCAGTGGAGGCCATCAGCAGCCGTGATGTCATTGACAAACATTAGTTTTGTGGAGATATCGATGTTTTCTAGAATTCTAAAAGTTGGTAAACTAGGTAGACAAGGATCTTTTGTAAAGTTGATAGTTGAATTTGCTTCAATCTGGTAGCATACTTCAGCTCTCAAATGTTGGATATACTGAATTATTCCCCCCACCAGATCCACAAGACTACCCCTTGATTTTTCTTCACATCCAATATCCTTCTGTTTCTCTGGTATTTGCCTTAACCAATTGGATCCAAGGCTTATTTAAGGAGTTGCAAATGTTCCAAGCCAGCTTGGTAATCATAGATTTGTTGATGTCCTCCATCTGCTTAATCCCCAATCCTCCTGCATATTTTAATTAACAAATTGAATCTCACGCCTTCAAATATAAATAGTGAGTTTGACTATCCTTGAAACCCTAGAAGAAGTCCCTGATTTTACCATCCATTTTAGCAAAAAGATTCTTAGGTAGTAGGAAAGTCTGCATTATGAATGGTGGGAGTGACTGGGCCACTGATTTGATGAGCACTAGCCTTCCCGCCATAGACAAACCTTAACTCCTCCATTCGACTAGTTTGGTTGTGAGCTTCTCCATAACATCTTTGAATGCATCAGCTTTGGTTTTGAATTTGCAAAAAAGGTGCCCCAAGTATTTCCCTTAGAGTCTTCTATCAGTGTTCTTACTGAAGTGTTTGGATGATTTGTGCCAGTTGATCTCTTAGCCAGTCCAGTCACAATATGTTTGTAGGCAAGAGATTGCTTCGACTGCTTCTTGAGCTGTGGTTTTGCAGTAGAGAACTAAGTCATCTGCATATATAAGATGAGTAATCTTAGGACTCAATCTGGATATTTTGACTCCACTCAATATACCTTCCTCCTCGGCTTTAGAGATCAATCAGCACAGCAAATCTGAGAAGATAATGAACAAGACAGGCGACGGTGGGTCTCCTTGCTGTAAGCCACGTCGAAGAGTGAAGTATTAATAAGGGGATCCATTTAATAAGATATAGAATTGTGTAGTAGATGTACATTCTGCAACCATGTCAATGAAATCATCATTAAAGCCATGTTTATACAAGAGAAGGAATAAAACTTTCCCCCCCACACAATCGTATGCCTTGGCCAAGTCAATTTTGATGGCTATGTAATCTTGTTGCCCTTTCTTTGAGTTCAAATAGTGCATTATCTCATGAGTGATGATAATGTTATCATTGATGGAACAGTTACGGATGAAATCTGATTGAAATGGGTGGACCATATTTTCAAAGACAGTTATCAATCTCCCTGCAAGGATCTTAGTTATCACTTTAAAGATAACATTACACATAGCTATAGGATAGTATTTGTCTACTCTCAAGGAGTTGGAGGATTTAGGAATAAGAGCAATGAAAGTATGATTAAAAGCAGGTTTCAGCTTCTTTTTGTCGTAAAAACCTTGAATTTCCTTGATTACTGCTTCATCAACTGTCCCCAATATTTGTTGTAGAAGATATCACTCATACCATCAGGTCCCAGTCTTTTGAAATTCCCTGTTGTGAAAATTGCATTTTGTACCTCCTGTGGGGTCGGTATAGCCATCAAAGAGTGGTTTATGTCTTCTGTGAAATCAAAAGAGAGACTAGGGTAGAAACTGGTGAAAATGGTTTGAATTTAGAACCTGTTGGATTGAATTATACCTACGGTGGATGATGGTAGAGAGATGGAAATAGTGAGTGTTAGTGTCCCCCTGTTCCAGCCATCAGACGTTAGCCTTATCTCACTATAGAAATTCCTCCCTTTTAAGCAGTTCACACTACAAGAAAGAAGCCAATCAGCGACGGCCATATCCTACGCTGAGCCGTCGCTGATCAAGTTTAGCGAGTGCTTAGTGACCGCAACAACCCTTGCCAATATCATAGTCGCTACAGCGACGGCAAAAAAATTCCCTCGCTATTTGCGATCGCTTACCAAGGGCCAAATGGTGGTCAAAATTTTGGTCAACATTAGGTTGAGATCAACTTTAGTGATGGCATAGCGAGGGCATAGAAATTAATTTATAAAATTTTATTTATAAAATTTTGCGATCGCTGATGACGTCGCTGATTGCCGTCGCAGATTATCTGTTTTCTTGTAGTGTCATCTAGATTCCTTTGTAGTTCATTCTCCATGTAGATGGTCTTAGATTCCTGGGGTTGGGATTGCAAGAAGTGGATTTGCTGTTTGAGGTTTTTGATTTTGAATTAAATATTCCCAAAGATAGCTTTATTCCAGTCTTTCAAGGCTTGCTTAATATATTTCAGCTTTGAGGCAAAAGAGTGAGATTGATTCTGAGCTTTTGAAATGATGACGCCAGTGTTGGAAAAATGAAATGGCTTAGGAAGGGATGGATTGGTGGGATTAGTGTTGAGAAGAAGGGGATATGATCAGAATTAATGGCTGGTAGGTGGGATATGGTAGAGTTGGGAAATTGAAGTTTCCAAGCTGCATTGGCAAAACCTCTATCGATCTTTTCTTGGATGTTGATGTGGGTGGAAATCAGATAAAGAACTATTCTCTACTAAGAGAGAAAAGTTGCAAAAAATATGAGAGAAAGTGAGAGGATAAATGTGGTTGAGTGGAAGGTTTAAAATGTAAGAGGAGACTATTTAAGAAGGAAATCAAGGTTTTTCTTAAGGAAAACCAATGAAAATTCCCTT